>JAGKTI010001701.1:32384-78754 GCA_018397915.1 Birgus latro
TTAGAGTTTGGGATGGCAAAGGTGTTCACTGTTCACCAATAGTACCGGTCATTCTTGACCCTAACCTGACCTAACCTAAATCAGAAAACCACCTACCTACCTCCCTATCGGACATGCATAGCACTTATTTAAGACCCCATTCACATAAATAATGGACACAAAGCATGAATTAATCGAATTTTAACCAAAAAATGATGAATTTGATGTATGTAAGGCATAGGTGTTCACGAGTTGGCAGTTTAGTGTTAGTAAGTAACGGACGTGGCAATCACTGTGAAAATCATCATTTCTCATATCTTATGCACTAAAATATGGGATACAAAGCATCAAATAAATAAACTGTTACCAGAAAATTATGATTTAGAGGTGAGTTGGGCAAAAATGTTCACCAGTTGACTAGATGGTGAATGTATGTAAGAGACATGGTAATCACTGAGAAAATCACTTCTTTCACAGGCTGTGCACTCAAATATGGGACACAAAGCATGAAGTAAATAAAATGTAACCAGAAAAATTATGATTTAGAGGTGTGTAGGACGAAAATGTTCACCAGTTGACTTGATAGTGAATGTAAGTAAGAACCATGATAATCACTGAGAAAATCACCTCTTTCACAGCCTGTGCACTCAAATATGGGACACAAAGCATGAAGTAAATAAAATGTAACCAGAGAATGAGGATTTAGAAGTGATTGTGGAAAAATATTTAGCAGTTGACAGTGTTACTTACATGTCCATGATGGTTGTTAACGAATATTACCCCCACCTCTAAGGTTCTTACAGTGGTCATAATTGCTGTTGAAGCATGTCCAGTAATCCAGTGTTTAACTACACTTAATCCTTAGCACTGTGAATTATGATTGCTTAAACAAGAACGAAAATACTGCAGAAGATCTGACAACCGTCCACTCTTCACAGGGGTTGAGAGAAAGCTAACAGGAGGGGGAGAGCGAGGGAAGGAAGCCAGTCGGCATGGAGGAAATTCAAACTAACACGGTAAAAAAAATCGGATTTTTTTTTTTTTTTTTTGCAATTTTTGGGTTTTGACCATTAGCCTACGAGGTCCGAACAGTGAGGTAACCGGATAGTGGTTGTCCGGAAAGTAGAGAGATTACTGAATACAGTATATATATATATATATAGATAGATAGATAGATAAATAGCCCGATTATCCGGGCTATATGGTGTGAAGGGGTGACTGAATAGTCCGAAATCACGATTAATCCGGCGGAAACAAAAAACAAGTACTGTTAGACTGATTTATTTACCGGTAAATGTACACTTAACGCAGCAGAAAGACCTTACCAAATCTTTGCATATGCATCCTGCTTGTTTCTGTATTTTTCTAGTTTCAGTTTGTTAAACTTCTTTATCTTGCTGAAAAATATCCTCTCTGTTATTATCGTCACGTTCCTGAAGCTGTACAGTCGCGTTCGTGAGTCCTGATACACATGTAGTTGTCTTGTCTGCTGTTGTGTCAACCGTTGGTAGGATGTTGAACTATTTCACTTGCTAACCGACCAAATTATGTTCAGTGTATCAGGCAGTAAGCACAAAAGTTCCATATTCCAAAAGCAGTGAGCACTGCAATAGACAACAAAAACACCTGTGTATTGGGACTCACGAACGCGACTGTACCTACCATTGTTTCCAGCACAATGGAAGAAACTCAACATACTCAAGTGTGGATTTCGTTTCCCAACTTCCAAACTGAAGATTAAGTTAGGTTAAATTATTAGGTGCAGTTAAGCTAAGTTAGGCCAGGTTTGGTTAAACAATTAGATCAGAACAGTACCTTCCGCCATTACGTTAACTAACAACAAGAGTTGCACACCAGCAGAACAGCTAAAAACAACGGGGAAACAGATTTAACGAGAAATGTTTATTTGCCAACCCAGAAACAATCAGAAAAACATAACAGAATATCAGGATGAACTGATTTGGTAAGGTGCTTTTACTGCTCACAGTAAAGCTTATGTTTAGCCCCCTCAATGGCCGTGAGTTCAGAAATTTGAGTGCTCCCGTGGCAGGCCTTGGAACCATTTTTTCTATGTTTCAAAATCAGTTTCTTTTTCTTACAGATGTGATAAGACTCGTCTGGTGCACTTTTCTATATATTTTTTTTTGTCCCTAAACCCATCTTCTGATTTGCTATGAATCGTAAAAGAATAAAATTAGGGCGCATGTTACATTAGCATTAAAGCATATTGATGAAAACATCTGGCTATTGGGATGGTACAGCAGGTTTGTATAACCATACCAGTGACTTTCGTTCCCTTCCCATAATTGTTCGCAGATTTTATAGCTCCCTAACTCAACGTCATTGACACCGGTGCAGTAATGCATTGTTCAAGGATGGCAGCTATGAAGGGTTAATGGAAATACATAATTATTTGTATCAATACTGTCTCAAACATACACATAACGAACGAAGAACGAGCAGTAAACGTACACTCAGCTGCAAAGAGCAGAAATAACTGTATGCTCTGTCGGTCCGAAATGTGTTGGGAACCGCGACACTGAACAAAAAATGTGGGATGCTAACTTATGAGAAGACGTGATACGAAAGTTTTTTTTTCTTCTGACTAGTAAACATTTTTGCTTCATTTCATCCCCTAAAATTGTGAAACCTATAAATTTTCGTGTAAGCATACAGCCTAATGACCTTGCCAAGTCAATTTATATTCCTCTAGTTTGTTTTCTGTATTTTTCTGCCTATTTTGAGGGTGGTAAATTACCTTTCTTTCGCAGCAAGATTTCCTCTCTTATTATCATAATGTTCCTTAAGCCTTAACTACTATTGTTTTCGGCATAATGGAAGAAACTTACTCAAAATTAAGGGGCATGTTACATTAGCATTTAAACATATCGGCGAAGACATCTGAGAGGAATTGACCACCTAGCTGCTTGCGACAGTAGAGTAGGGTTGTGTAAACATATCAGTGACCTTCGATCCCTTCCCATAATTGCTCGCAGTTTTTTATTATAGCTTTTAACTCACCGTCACTGACACCGGTACAGTAAAGCATCGTTCAAGGCCGACAACTAAGAAGGGGTTAATGGAATACATTATTGTTTGCATCAATACTCTCTCTCTCACACACACACACTTAAAAATGAACAAAAGAATGAACATAATGTACACTTAACTGAAAGAGACACGAAAAAACTGTATGCTCTGCCAGTCTGAAATGGGAAGCGGAATATCTAACGAAGAATGTGAAACTGAATGCTAACTTAAGAGAACACGTCAGATGGTAGAGTAATTTTTTTCTGATTAGCAAACATTTCTGTTCCATTTCGTCCCCTAAAATTGTGAAACCCATAAATTTTCGTCTAAGCATACAGCCTAAAGACTTTACCAGTTCAATTCATATTCCTCTAGTTTGTTTTCTGTATTATTCTACTTGAATTTGGAAAAAATTACCTTCTCTTGCTGAAAGATTTCCTCCTTTATCATCATCACATTCTTCAGGCGGTACTTACGACTGTTTCCGGCATAATGAAAGAAACTTATTCAACATAATAAGAAGTGGATTTCAATTAGAAGTGGATTTCATTACCCAATTCTCCAACTGGAGCCCAGGTTAGGATAGGTTAAATTATTAGGTAGTTAAGCAAGGTTAGGCTAGGTTAGGTTATCAGTCACCTAACCAAACTCCACCTTGCCATCCACGTGATCGAGTTGTGAGCAGGAGGTGTGGGTGGGGGGACAGACTCATGCTCGTTTACCCGTGCCTCGCTCGCTAGCAACCGGAGCTATCGTACGAATAATTCTATGTATTACTGTACCACTGAACCATTCAGTCACAGCCCGGATATACTGAAGGCTGGATAATCCGAGCCTGGATAATCGAGCTTTCACTGTGTGTATGTATATGTATGTATGTATGTATACAGTAGGTGCGGAAAGTGTTGACGCCATCTTAAAAAAGAAAACATTCTTGTGGTTAGCAAGGAGAAACAAATAAATTAACACTCACCATTGAATTTAGTATTTACTGGCATTCCCCTTCACCTTTATTATCTTCTTAAGGCATCTGGGGAGACTGATGGCGTAGTTTTGCAGAACAGACGGACTACAACTGCTCCATAGCTGCAGCCTCAAGTTTAGGCAAAGATGATGTGTCCACACTACGCAGCTGCCGCTTCATGTGCGCCCATAAATTCTCAATGGGATTGATATCTGGGCTGTGTCCGGGCCAGTCTCGAATAAAGGGAACCTCACAGTCAGTTAGCCACTGTTTCACTGACTTTGCAACATGTGCAGGGGCAGAATCTTGCATAAATACTCTTGCCTTGGTTTTATCAAAAGAGTCACTTAAAACATCACATAAGAGCTCCAAATAATTGTTCTGGTTCACTTTTTCATTTGCAGGTAGAATTACCAACTCACCAACACCATAATATGTAAAGCAGCCCCAAGCCATGAGTGAGGCTGGGTATTTAACAAACTTGGAAGTGTACTTAGGATGCAGGGGGTCACTGCCTGGTTTGCGGTACACTCGTGATGAAGGGGTACCAGTGACAGTAAATGTTGACTCATCACTCTAAAGCACAGTTTTCCATTGCTCCTCACTCCAGGCAAGATATTTCTTACAAAAATTTACTCTCTTTTTCTTCTGAAGTGCAGTTAGCAGTGGTATTTTACGAGCACAAAAACTCCTGTAGCCCAGATCGTCATGCAACAGCTGCTGCACACTTCTGACAGACACATCTGCCATCAACTGTGGGTTCTTTTCTTTTAAATCCCGTGCTGTTAGCCTTGGATCCTTGCTAACTTGCCTTGAGATCAGCTGACGGGTCCTGAAGGTTGTCTTACGAGGTCTCCCAGGCTTGGGAAGTGGAGTGGGAGGAATGGCCTCCCCACTGTCCTTCAACCACTTCACCAGTCTCTGCACTGTCCTCAGTCTAACACCATCTGATTTGCAATAAATGGGAGTTTGTGGCCAGCTTTGTATAAAGTAATCACTTCCACACGTTTGTCCTTGCTTGTGGTTACTTTAGGCATGATGAAAATGTGGTAGGTAACCAAATAACTGTGCTATTTGAGTCAAAACATGCCCTAGTGGTGCATCACACACAGAGACAATAATCCTCCTGTGGCTGCCCAAACATTTCTGAGCCTGCTCCTGTGGTGCCAAACCTATCAAGCAGGGTGGTCAGCTCCCGTTGAAAAAGCATCAGCTCATTTCGCATCACAGGGGAGGGTAGTATTGACCCTACTTCACTTATCGCGAAGAAGAATGACGTCGGCAAAAAAAGTCAATACTTTCTGCGCCTACTATATATATATATATATATAACACTGGCAAGGTAAAAGATACAAGTGGGAGCAAACACCACAATGTGCACAGCTGCAGCATTTACTCCTCTGATTTAGGCCTTTGAGCACTAACATAGGATACATGACCAAGCTACCAGAGTTACCTCTCCTAGATATTAGGCTGTGTCCACACCAAACGCTTGCTGGCACAAGTTTGCATCACTGTAGCCGACAAAAATTATCGTTTGCACTTGCCCATGTTCAGTGGGGCCTCTTGTATGGATTAAATTGATGCAAAACTCCCACCCATAAACACCTGTGCCTGTAAGCATTTGGTGTAGATATGGTCTTACCCTAGTTACTAATTTTACCTACCAACCCACAAATCACTGATGGCCATTTGAATCAAATGGTACCAGTTGGGTGGTTCTAGTTGCCCACACCAGGATTTGAACTCTAGTGGTACAGGACCAGTAGCTTAGTAGCATGCAGTGCTAACCACTCAGCAGGCAAACCTCAATAATACAGCTACATATCCTTGGACAATGGGGTTAAAACACGGGACATACTCGTATGACAAAATAATAATGACTGTGAATCTTGGAATCTTGGGGTGGCATGATGACATTACAGAGTAGTGAGGTACTGGCAGGGAGACTACCCACAGTGGTGCTAGGCACCCCAGGTGGGGAGGAGCAGCAGCAACTTTGGCCTGGAAGCAGAACCTCATTAACCAGTCATGCCTCCTTTGAGGAACACCTTGGTCAGCCTAGCAGGGCACCATCTGTTTACTGTAGTTCTTGCAAAGAAAGGATCCACACCACATGCACTACACTTACAAATACCAGACAACGTAACATCACATTCACAAACCTCCTCCTGTTGCACCCGACAAAATTCCCCCTCACAGCCTCCACCAATCCCCCTACTCATACAACCACGGTCACTATAACTCAGCCTCTGTACAAAAACGCTACACCTACACACACAAACCACCCAAACTACGAGTAAATGCACAACACCTCCAACATGCAACACAAACATAACTAAATATCAATGGTCTCAACTCCAAAACACCACAAACAGAAGACTTTCTTAACAAACACAACATACAAATTGCACTTAAGCAAGAAACAAAGCTCACAAGCACAAACAAGACTCCATACATCAGACACGATTCTTACTTTGGCACAGATGAAACAGATGGCCAAAATGGTGGCCTCATCATTTACAGTACATTCACACATCCATCTTATAAGATGACACAACACAAGACAGCACAATCACTTTTCCAGAATGACATTACATTAGAAATACAGTCACCCCTGTGTCAACTCTGGTCACAAACAAGATTTCAACATTTTCAACACTAACATTCTCTAACACCTATATGCACTACCAGTGAAACACAACCATCATCTCCTCCCTTTACCACAGACACCTCATTCTATCACTGATAGGGACACTAAGGCTAAAACACTTCCTGATATGAATACAGTCAAAATAACTGCTGAGGTCTTGACACTATCACATTTCAAGAAATGTACATTCTCAGTGACACTCCACAATACAAAAACACCCCACATAAAACATGCCACTTCCCCTTCTTCCCAGAAGGGATGCCACTTTCATCCACCACCACCTCAGAGATGGAACCCTAATTTCCTTCAGATCACCTCCCTATAATTATCACTACAAGAATACACTCCACTTACATGAGAAGGAGATTGGACAATGCTGACAGGCACATTACAAAAACTAACATCATACTTAATGCAGACACACCAAGTTCCACAAGGCAACAAGACATACGACCCAACAGGCACATTACAAAAACTAACATCAAACTTAATGCAGACTAGCACCAAGTTCCACGAGGCAACAAGACATATGACCCAAACTACTTGGATACACTAGAAACTGAGCAAGAGATTTAATAAAAAACTGATAGAGGGCTCAGCATGATGTCTGCCTGCCGTTCCCGACATACACGTAGCAGCACACCATATCGACGAATAACAAAATAGTGAAGAATGACTTTCGAAACTCAGTGTATTCACTTTTTCTTTCATCTGACCTAATTTCTTGCATCCACTTTAGCCACTTCTTCCTCATTTCCTCCACTACCCTCTCAGCCTCTTCATCCCACCAAGCTGTATGTTTCTTCTTAGTTTCTATCCTTGTGACACTACACACCATTTAGGCACTCCTAACTAAACACTCCATATATGCATTCCAAATGCTGCCCAGATCCACTTTTGCTACCAATGCACTGACTCCAACTCCAAATCCACCATTACCTTCACCTGGCATTCATCTGTTACTTTTTTTTCTTTTTTTTCCCACTCATATTGCTCCTCTCAAAAAATGACATAACTCTATCAAACACTGTTCTTCACATAATCACACCTCCACAGCAAAGAGTGATGGCAGAATCACATCTCATGTTCCCCAGCTCCCTAACAACATGGGTTTAGAGCACTACACTCCACTAATGCCTTACTAAACAACCTCAGACAACAAGCAGCTAATGGCATCAACTCTATGATGTCTGTATAATGTATACTTCTTACACCAACACACATTAGTAAAGCCTTTGATGCCATCCCTCAATGCAAACTGATTGCCATTTTCTATAAACATGGAAAATAACACCCAACTCTGGGCTGCCAACCACTTATCAGTCAGTCAAGCATTTGTTACTTTCCAGGGGAAGTCATCACCAACATGAAACTTACCTAAACGAGTTCTGTAGGGATCTGTTCTTTCAACAATGATTTCTTAACCTACACAAGCATGGTCTCTCAACACTCAAACCATCCACAAACATTGCCTTGTATGCAGATGATATTACCATATTACTTTTGCACTATATCACAGACAATCTGTACAATGCAACAAAACTACCTCCACACATTTCAGGCATGGGTTGAAGACAACAGGCTGATGATGACTTCAGCCATATCCATCACCACACTCATCACCTGCCACAAACATGAGCAAAGGTATATCTCTAACATCATAACAATGTACACACCCTCCACCAAGATCCTTGGAGTGTTATGTCAGTGAACTCACCATCAAGGACCACATACAGAACACCAAGAGGCAGTGCTCCATTTAGACTCAATGTACTCTGGGCATTTACTGGGACAGATGTTGGGCAACAAGAAGAAGCAAGGCAACATCAACAACAAAAACTCCCTACTCTACAATACAGTAGATCAGTGATGTCCTATGCCTCCCTGGCATGAGCCCTCACCCTATCTAACACCCACCACAACACCCTGCAGACCAGGCATGGATGGCATTCCCCTCCCCCCGCCCCTCCTTCTTTTTTTTAAATCTGTCCATATTTTTGGAAACCCAATGATTACCCATTCTAATAGATGAATTATATTTAGCAAAATACTGTATATGCAACAAATATTGATATATATGTGTTATCACAGAAGTATTTCAATGAAAAGAAGGCTTTATCATGACTTTTGAAAGAATTTGGTAATGAAACAGCACAATTTCAAAATTAAACTAATTCTGCTAGAAATCATCCTCCCTCTTTTTTGAGAATGTTGGATATGGCTCTGCAGATCATACAGAATGATGCTCTATGCATCATCACTGGTTGCACTAATACCACTCCCACAGCTCACAATTTGTAACTAAAGTCCTTCCTGTTAGAGAATATCTTGATATGAGAGACATGTAACTGTGTATGGCTGCCTGTGCTAACTCACAATACAACAAAGCACATAAAAATCACAAACAAGCACCACCAGACCCTCTTCAACAACATCCCACCTCCAGACTCATTTCACACAAAGGGCAATAGAACATCTTGATCAGAAAACTATGTCGCAAGCTCCCCCTCCCAATATCCATCATTCAAGATACCCTGAAGTTGAGCTGATTGAGTTCACCTTGCTAGGCTTAAATCAGAGCATTACCCAACCCTCCTCAGTTAAAAACTTAGATCTGGGTTGGGTGAAATCACAAACTACGTATGTCCTGCTTGTAGGGTAAACCCACAAAAAATAACTCACAATATGGCACACTGCACAGAATGTGCCACAGTAAGATGCTGTGTAGAGAACTTGTGGGAATACTCCACAGGGACACCTGCTTCACTGCTGTGATGAGAAGGGGTAGGCTGAGAAGGTTCTGGCATGTGGGGAGGATGGAGGAGGCCTGAATCACATCTTGTTTAAGTTTCTGCCCGGAATCGTGCTAAGTCTGTTCTTCGATGAGCTAAAAATAATTTCATCCGTATTAAATGCTCTCAACTCTCCAACTCGATTTCTTCTCGTTCCTTCTGGCACCTTGCCAAAAACCTTTCTAACAATTTTACCTCATCATCCTTCCCTCCACTTTTCTACCCTGATGGCTCTGTAGCTATTTCTTCAACTGATAAAGCAGATCTCTTCGCTCAGACTTTCTCCTCCAATTCCACCTTAGACGATTCCGGTGCTGATCCTCTGCCAATTCCCCCTTCTGACTTCCTCATGACTGACATTAAAATTTCTTCAGCTGATGTATTTTCTGCCATCACTGGCCTAAATACCAATAAGGCATATGGGCCTGATGGAGTTCCTCTTGTTGTCTTCAAGAACTGTGCTTCTGTGCTTACACCCTGCCTAGGTAAACTCTTTTGCCTTTGCCTTTCAACATGTACCTTTTCTTCAAGCTGGTAGTTTGCTCTCATTCAGCCAGTCCCAAAGAAGGGTGACCATTCCCAACCCTCTAACTATCGTCCAATTGCTTTAATATCCTGTCTCTTAAAAGTTTTCAAGTCAATTCTTAACAGAAAAATATTAAAGCATCTTTCCTATCACAACCTTCTTTCTGATCGTCAGTATGGGTTCCGTCAGGGACGCTCCACTGGCGATCTTCTCACCTACCTTTCAGACTCCTGGTCATCCTCCTTTTGGGACTTTGGCGAAAGTTTTGCCATTGCACCTGACATCTCAAAGGCTTTTGATTGAGTCTGGCATAAATCTTTAACTTCCAAACTGCCCTCTTACAGTTTCTATCCTTCTATCTGCACCTTCATCTCTAGCTTCCTTTCTGGTCATTCTATAGCTGCTGTCATAGATGGCCATCGTTCTTCTCCAAGATCTATCAAGAGTGGTGTTCCTCAGGGCTCTGTCCTATCACCAATTCTCTTCCTTCTATTCATCAATGACCTAAGCTGTCCATCTAATCCTATCTACTCGTACGCTGATGATTCCACCCTTCACCTTTCCATTCGGTTCTCGCAACGTCCATCTCAGCAGTTGCTTCAACAAACGAGGGATGAAGCTATGGCACACCTAATGTCTGACTTGGATCGTATCTCTGACTGGGGTAAAAATAATCTTGTTGTTTTTAATGCATCAAAAACTCAGTTTTTCCACTTAACCAGACACAATCTTCCACAGGAATACCCATTAATGTTTAATAATAATGTATTCAGCTCAATCCTGCATCATCCTTGAAGGGTTACATTCACTCGGGACTTATCTTGGAAAGATCATATTTACATCTCTTGCAAAATCTGCTTCCAAGAGATTAGGTGTGCTAAGCCGACTCCGTACCTTCTTTACCCCTGTACAGTTGTTGACTTTATACACAGGTTTTATTCATCCCTGTATAGAGTACAACTCCCATGTGTGGGGAGGCTCCCCACATACAGCGCTTCTCAATAGGGTGGAGTCAAAGGCATTTCGTCTCATTAACTCTCCTCCTCTTACTGATTCCCTTCAACCTCTGTCTCTTCGCCGCACTGCTGCATCTTTATCTCGTTTCTATCGCTACTTCAATGGTCACTGCTCCTCTGAACTGTCTGCTTGTATCCCTCCACCTCTACGAAGGATGCGTAGCACCCATCTAGCAACAAACTCTCATCCCTTTTCTGTCCAACTCTCTAATGCAAGAGTTAATCGTTACTCCCAGTCCTTCATTTATGCAATTGGTCAACTCTGGAACTGTCTCCCTCTGTCTGTATTTCCTACTTCCTATGATCTCCGGTCTTTCAAACGCAGTGTGTCCAGGCATCTCGAAATGAACGGATCTTGAATCTGGCTCTCTTTTGTATTGTTTTTGTTTTTTTTCTTGGAAAAAATGGTTTGCGGGCTCCAGCCTCTGGTTCCTTCTTTCTTGCATTAGAAAAAAAAAAAAAAATGGGTGTGGAGGGTGAGAGGTATGAACACCCAGGGGAGACTTGGGAGAGGAAGACTGAAAAAGACCTGAAATCAGGTCAAAGAATGTGACCTTAGGGATAAGAGATTTAACAGAGAAGCTACTATAGACTGAACAGCATGGAAAGCTGCCATTAACTGACCAAGGCTGATGCATACAAGCATGCTGGAGCCTTCATAAATGAATGAGCAAACAAAAGCAGATGACAAGGGTAGTGAAACAACAATGCATATTATCTTCAGCTCAAGAAAATATGCACTACTGTTGATTATGGATCATATTAATACATAAATTGAATATTTTTGATTTCTTAATATCAAACTCTCCTAGACTGTCTAACTCTAATTATACAAAAATTTTCCATAACTACCCAGTACTGCTTTCCAGACTTTCATTTATCCTATTGTGGACTCTTCAAAATTATAAAATCCATCCAACCATCCATCAGCTAATCCTTTCTTTCCCCATCAGGAGCAAAATGGCCTTGGTAAATAGTGCCTGACTATACTGTCTATGCTTTAGCATGCAATCAGCTACTGATATTTAGGTGTGAATGACTATGGTAAGCATGGAACAGAGCTGGAAGCAGGCACATGATAATCTAAAAATATGGTATGGTAAGGAAAATATGGTAGGCTGTAGCACCAGCCAATCAGGGTGGTACTCCCAAGGGGAATGGAAATGCTGGTGATAGAGCTGGAGCTCCTGTTGCACTGGCTACCAGAATATCTGATCATCCCCCTTTGCTGACTTTTTCAGTGTAACACTAACATGAAGAGTAGACCAGCATACTCTCACAAACACTTTCCTCTATCTATCTCATGCACTACCCTACTCTCTTTTAACACACAATGTACCCCACTACGTCACAGGGGTTGACAGAAGCAAAGGCATGCAGCCAGCAAACTTTGACCCCACTACCTAGTGGTGGACCCATTGAGGGGAGGCGTGACACAGGCTCCACCAGCGTAATTTGGGGGGCTGGGATAGGATGGACCTCAGATCTGTGACAAAGAGTTCAGGCTTCCGCTTCCCCCCAGTTGAGCAGGGTCCAAACCCGGGAGTAGTGTCCTAGAAGGCTGCCCTATTAATGGGTGTATAAAGGCGGGTCAGTTACAGTGTCAAGGTGTGCTTGGAGGGTGTCCCCGTAGCTGTCTGGCAGGGTGCCCTGAGACCACTGTCACAGCCATTGGTCATGGCTGGTGGGCTATGGGTCCCAGGTCCCATGCCTGGTCTTGGGACTGTGTGGGTGGGTGGGGCCTGTGGCCTGTCTCTCCCTTTAATTAATTTTAATGACTTTGGCTACAAATGAGAAGTAGAAGCCTTACGATACTAAATCACCCAAGGGAATCAGAATGGCATCTTGGAATGTGAGTAGTTTGAGGGGTAGAGCAGGGGAAGTGATTGAGGCAATGAGTAGGAGGTAGGTGGATGTTGGCCATGTGCAGGAGGGTTAGATGTAGGGGAGGATCAGCCACAATAACAGCGGAGAGGGAATGTCGGTACAAGATACCTTGGCACAGAAGGGAAGATGAATATGGTGGTGTGTGTGCTGGTTAAGGAGAAATGGGTGGAATAAGTCACGAATGTAATGTGAGTGACTGAATGGATAATAGTAGTGAAAATTGTGCTTGGTAGGGCCGCATTGTTATTGGCATATGCTCCATGAGGTGGCTTGGATAATGAAGAAAAAGATAGATGCTGGGATGACTTCATATGTGTGGTAAATGGTATGGAGGGGATGATGAGACTGTAGTTTTGAGAGGGGACTAAAATGGTCATGTAAGTGAAGCAGCTCAAGGACATGAAGGGGTACATGGGGATGCACATATGGTAAGAGAAATGAGGAAGAGGAAAAGATACCCGAGTAATGAACACGATTGTGTGCAACACACATTTCAGGAAGAGAGAAAGTAGGTTGACTATATACGAGTCTGGGTGAAAAAGAAGCCAGATAGACTATTTCCAGGTCAAGAGGGCTGATACGAAGTTGGTGAGGAATGTTAAAGTTATAGGGAGCGAGGAGCATACGCAACAACACAAGTTACTGATACGTGACATGGTACTTAACGAGCAGGTGATGAGAAAGAGGACTTATACACCTAGGAGGAAAATATGGAAGTTGAAAGACCAAGCAGTAAAGGATGCCTTCTATAGCAAGATGAGTAGAGTAGTGGCTGAAGAGAGAACTGTGGACAGAAGTGTTAATGAACAGTACAGAGATCTCAAGAACAATCTCCTGAGAGTTACTGATTCAGTGTGTGGATGAACAAGAGGTTCCCCCCAAGACATTAACCTGCCGAGTCTCACCGACGTACGATGCAGGTCGCTACTTTTTCCGCGGACAGACCCACCAACGTGCAACTGCAAGGCCCATTGTGTGCACATTTTTCAACATTTGCGGGTGATTTTTGGTAGGCATATGTGGGAGACCTTCCTCTACCTGCTGTCAAGCGGGGATACTGCCTGGCCCCACCTGACCCCCCCTCCCCCCCACACTGGGCAACTCACCTGTTATCAGTAACCTGGCCAGTAAAGGTATGTTGCCCCATGGTCTCTCCAATGACGAAATTCACGGTGAAAGTGATTCCTGAGGTGGAGGACAAAGAAGCTAGAGGTAGAAACAAACAGAACTGATGAGGTGGTAATGTAAAGGAAGGTGCCATATACTGGGGTTTTGGGTGAGTGAACAATGCTTTTATCACCTATATTATTGTGAAAACCAAAATAGACTTGTACTACACATAAATTCGTACCAAATAAATACATAAATACGTAATATAAAGTGGCTCGAATTAGTTAACCCTTCCATAATTCGTTTTCTTTAGCCAGGTACCCTGAAAAAGAAGGAAAATGTAAGGCTAAATGACACCTGTATCAACATTTTTAACCTCAGGAGGGTGATTTCTCTATGAATTTTTGATGTTTCTCACCAAAAGTGGAAGTTTGAGCCAAAAAAAAAAAAAGTTGAAAATCGGTCGGGATCCGGAGGTAGGCTGGGTAAAAAAAACGATCGGGACTGGGCAGGTTAAGTAACATGGTGGTGAGATGAAGGTGTAGAGGCTGCAGTTAAGGAGAAAGGAGGGTTTTTCTGGGAATGGAAAAGGGGTGGTAAGAAAGAGGAATACTTGGCTGCCAAGTGCAGGGCAAGAAGACAGGGGTACAGGGGTACTATAACAAGGCAAAATCTGAGTCCCAGAGACTTTTACTAGATAAACTAAATATGATATTTAAGGTGGCAAATCAGGTGAAAAGGGAAAACAGGGATGTCACACGTGAGCAAGGTACGAAATGTGATGAAGGAAAGGTAGTGGTGAACAGTGGCGATATTAAACATGCCTGGAGAAAGCATTATAACCAGTTGCTGAATGAGGAGTTTGACTGGAGCAGGGAAGGTTTGGAGTCAGCAGATCTAGTGTTTAGCCCTTGGTCTTAGATTGATACTGCAACTGTGAGCAGGGCAATAGGCAGGATGCAGGTGGGGAAGGTGGCAGATGCCTGGGTTGACTACTGAAATGTTGAAGACCTCAGGAGATATAAGAAAGGGGTTAGTTGCTGACTTGATAAATATGATTATATATGAGCGAGTTGTCTCAGATGATTGGCTGAAGGGTGTGACTGTAAATGTGTACAAGGGAAAGGATGATGCCCTGCAAAGAGGAAATTATTGAGGCATAAAACTTTTGGACCAGATAATGAAGGTAATGGAGAGAGTACTAGAAGGTATGATCAGAGAAAAAGTGAATACTGATGAGATGCAGTTTGGGTTTATGACCACTGATGCCATATTCATTATTTGAAAGCTTTGGGAAAAATATACAAGAAGGAAAGGGATCTGAACTTTGATTCTGTTGATCTGGAGAAGGCCTTTGATGGGGTCCCTGGGGAGGTGGTGAAGTGGACAATGAGAAAGCTTGGGATCAAGGAGTGGCTGGTTAAAGTGGTTATGGCTATGTATGTGGGTGCTTGCACCCCGGTAGGAGTGAATGGAGATTTGAGTGATGAGTTTTCCGTGAAAGTTTGTGTGCATCAGGGGTCAGTTTTGAGCCCCTGTTGTTTATCATAGTGCCTGAAGCCCTCTCATGTGACTTCAGAAATGGGCTCCCATGGGATACGTTGTATGCTAATGATTTGGTGTAGACTGAAGAGAAAGAAAGGGTGGTGGAGGAAGGATTTAGGAAGTGGAAAAATGGTATGGGCAACAAGAGCTTGAGAGTAAATGCAGATAAAACAAAGACAATGGTATCTAGGGTTAATAATGGCAGTACTGCCAAGAAGAGGGAGAGTGGCTATGTGCGGTTTGCCACAAGAGTGTGGGAAGTAATTCCATCTTGTGCTGTGTTTGTGATAAGTGGGTGCATAAGAGATGCAGTGGTACTAGAAGCAGACTATGAGATAACTCTGATTTCATGTGTGCAGTGTGTCAGGGAAAGCATGTTGAGATTATCAGGCATGAAAGGATTGATCTTGCTGGTGAGTCTCTCGGGTGTGTGAAAGAGTTTTGTTATTAATTAGGGAGACGTTATGTGCTGGAGGTGGGGCTGGAGCTATCTCTATGGCTAGAGTGAGGAGTGGTTGGAAGAAGTTCAGGGAGCTAGCTGCCTCTCCAGACATTAAAAGGGCTCTCCCTCCGTGCTAAGGTATGTGGCATGTGTTAGGAGCTTAATGCCATATGGTAGTGAGGCCCTAGCAGTGAAGGAAAAGGATATGCACAGGCTCAAAGGTACAGAAATGACAATACAGTATTTCGGAGGAAGTGCGGGGCATCCTTGAGTACGAGGCCTCGGGGGGCTATGATTACAATGGAAGAGTTAAGTGGTAGGATGGGAATGGAGTGTATTGCTGTTGTGATGAGAAGAGGTAGACTGAGAAGGTATGAGCATGTGGAGAGGATGGCGTATGACAACTGAGTGCAGAAAATCAGAAGTGTTAACATTTGAGGTTGGCTTGCAAAAGGCAGACCCAAAATGATCTAGGATGAGGTCACTCAATGTGACCTCAGGGATAAAGGACTGAATAGGAAGGCTACCAGAGAGCATGCAACATGGAGAGCCACCATTAGGTGACCAAGGCCAATGCATGCATGCATGCTGGAGCCCTTAACAACAAAAACGATTTGGAAGTTGAGAAAACACAACTCAATTATGAGAAATGGGTGAATATAGTTATCAAGTTGCACATGACAAGGATTGCACCCTTTTTTGTGCTTTATTGGTTCTACATGTGGGTGATGTTGTTGTTGCTGCTAAATCCTGGTATGGTTGACTCGACAGACCTAATGACTGTAGGTAGGCAACTGCCCCTATGGGGCTATCCTATAGGTTCCCTATACCACTGGTCTTGTGTCAGCTTTATACTGTGGCATGTGTTGTCCAGTGCTCCACAATCTGGGTTACATTGTGTGGGCTTACAGCACAAGCTAGGCATGTTTAATCTGTGAATTCCACTCAATCCAAACTAAGCCGGTAACTGAGGAGGACTGGGTAACCTCCTCCTCTATGCCCAGCTAGGTGAACTTAATCTTCAATGTCCATTGGTTTGGAAATCGTCGGGACCCACAGGCCGGCCCCAGCAACATTTTTTTCAAGTTTCAAAAACTGAATTTTTTTCCATACCAAATTGAACAGAAACTTCTGGCATGCCTGGCAATACAATTTTTAGCTTCCTACACCCATCCTGTGCTTCGCAATGAAGCGCATAAAATTTGGTAAATTACTGTGTAAATACCAGTGAAAACTAAGCAGAGGCTTAAAAAAATATTGCACTAAAAAAATCCATATTTTCACCCCCCAAAATTTCAGTGGTGCTGAAATGGTTTGAAATGATTAGATACTGTATATGTATTACAAACAAAATCAGTTCTTAATATGGAAGGCTTCATAAATAAAATAATTACAGCATTGCAGTATGGTTTTTTGTTTCACATTTTTTTATGTTGTGTTTATGCAGGTATTGAGTTATTTCTGCTGACTGGGTGGTTTAGTTTGTCTCCAAAGAGAGGTGAGAGATGGTATTTTTAGACTCTACCCAGATAAGGGTCCTCCTTTTGAGTGTACAGGCTGAACCACAGTGGCAAAAACTCAATACGACCCACGATCAGCAGATCAGCACCTCACACAAGGAATTAGCGTGAAGGGAAGGGAAGATTTAACATCCGTATATTCACCACAAGAACACCTCATACGTTGCTGAAATGCTTGAGCAAAACAAGAAATATGCAAAATGAAGAAATTCAGTAAATAATGCATATTTATAAATAAAAACATCATAATTATGAATGTTTTCCCCTTTTTATGTTTATTATGTTTATTAGTTTTTGTTTTGTTTTTTTTCCTCTTCTGTCTTTCTTTCCTTCATTCTTTCCTTGTCCTTCTGCTTACACGTGACTTTACACTACCTCTTCTGTCTTTGTTTCCTTCATTCTTTCCTCGTCCTTC
This sequence comes from Birgus latro, assembly GCA_018397915.1. Taxonomy (NCBI): domain Eukaryota; kingdom Metazoa; phylum Arthropoda; class Malacostraca; order Decapoda; family Coenobitidae; genus Birgus; species Birgus latro. Next base: position 50,264 of record JAGKTI010001701.1, read on the forward strand.
TGCCTGTGGGTGACTCTACACTGGATGACAAGCCAAATGGTTTCCTGTTCTTCAGGAAACCATTTACTACACTGGGTGGTAACCATATAACCAAATTTTGGCGCCTGGTGGTTTAAGTGGGTAATTACAGCGCTCCAATCGGATTGAGCCAGGAAAGGTTTATATCCAAGGGGTGGTTGGAGTTTATTGCTCACGCAATGCCACTCAGGGATGAGTGAGGCTGGTCACTCTCACCTTCAATGTCAGGACCAACTTGCCTAGCCCCGGGCTCCTACGCTCCTCTGTGGGGTGACATAGGATTGGATAATGAATGAATGAATGATGATTTTTTTTTTACTGTGGGTGTATAATTCGTGTGGAAAGGGAGAAGAAGGTTGCTATTTTAGTCTGTTTCAAGATCATGGGTGCTGCTGTGTGTGTACAGGCTGAACGGTCATGGCCAAGATTCGATACGACCCGAGATCAGCACCTCGCACGAGGAATTAGCGTGAAGGGAAGGGAAGGTTTTACATCCATATATTTATCACAACAACACCTTATATGTTGCTGAAATGCCTGTGAAATGAACACATTCAGTAAATAATATATGTATTTATAAATAAAAATATCATAATTATGAATGTTTTCCCTCATTTATGTTTATAATGTTTATTCCTGTTTTTTTTTTATTCCTATTTACTCTGGGTGGTTTAGGAAGGAGAGGAGAAAGATAATGGGTGTAGCTGTGCAGGGACAACCCTCGCAGTCAAAAAAACTATAAGGCCAGAGATAAGCACAGTCGCCTGGGGAAGGAGGACTAAGGGATTGGTGAGGCTGTAAGTTGTAGTTGTAAATAAAATAAACAAGGAATATGAATATTTTTTCTGTACCCCCCCACACACACACACACAAAAAAAAAAGGAAAACAGTACAATAAAAGAAATAATGACAAATAAAATGAGTAAAGGAAAAAAAACTTACCTTTTACACTGTCATGTTGGGGGCTGTAGAGAGGGAAGTGCTAGGGAGTGCGAGGGATGCTTATCTTTCTCCCCTCCCTTTCCAGGTCAAAAGCAAACACTGATAAGCAGTCACTGTCTGGAAGACACACCTTCTTTCTTTTCTTGACTTTCTTGCTTACTCATTATTCTCACTTACACTAACACTTGAGGGAAGCAAAAGACGGACATCCACTCACGACTGATTCACGAGGTGTACTGACCACCTGAATGGTTTGGAAGCTAGAGTAGGTCTATGTCAACATCTCCTAGACCTTCGTTCCCGTCCCAAAATTGTTCGCAGTTTTTGACTGTGCTTCATCGATGCTGCAGGTGATGCTCTGGTAACTGTCGTTGGATGCCGGTGGCCACCTAGGGGTTAATCAGCTCTATTTACAGATACCTCTGATGAGTGAATATTGGGAGGGCTTGGTGGCTCTTGTAGTACTACATAGTGTTCTGCAGAGACCCTACAGAAGTGAAAGACTGGACAGCCAATATTTTCAGCAGCTCACTGACTGGCCGGGTGACATGGTACTATTTTTGTGAAAATGTTGTACCGCCTGGGTGCTAGATAACTGAATATTTGTCACAAAATACTGGTATACCTCACCATCTGCTATGATGGAAGACCAGCTGATAAACAAAATGCTTTAATTATAGTTTTTCTTGAACTATTCAAGGTTTTTCTTTAATTTTAATTTCTACAAACTGATGATACTGTATTTTGAAGTTTAAGTAAAAAATAAGTGCTCAATTGTATTCTTGCAAATCACTTTTGGCTGCTCTTCAGCTACTGGTGCTTTTCTGGATTTATTACTGGTTGTTTGTGTCACATTTAAGTTTAGTTACATTCATGAACACTCTCATGATTCACAAGTGGTCCAACTACAGGGAGATTATGGAAAGTATAGGTGCAGAGAGCAAACTGGTCTGTGAGAGATCATCATCAGCTCTGCCAGGTAATTTATTAATTTTACATATATCTCTCCAACGTATAAAAAAATCCTTACCATATTACGAACTGAACAAGGAAGTGTTAGTATACTGGACATTTTCATAAATGAAATGGAGATGAGTCTGATCACATGTAAATAGTGCATGTAAGCTGAAGTACTGTACTGCAATAGTGATTTAACATTCTTCTACCACAGAATTATGTGGCAGTTATGAAAACTTTACAAACCATGGAAATGATACAGTAAAATGTGTTCTTGTGATGTTTTGGACCAATGAATTTTCTGTGATACTTGAAACTATCAAACTAAAAAATGGAGAGGGGGAGGAACATCAGTAAACATTCTTGGTATTATTAGATCTAGCACTGTATGATCTGTATATATTTGGAAATTGGCCAGGCTGATAATTATAAGGAAAATCTCATTTTGCCACAGTTTTATATATTATGAAAGTAACAACTGTGAAAGGACAGAATAAAAAACTTTTAAGAATATGCCATAAAATATGAACAGTAGCAAACTGATCTCTATATAAATTTGGGTGGAGCCAAGCAAACTTCGATTCTCTGCACTAACATGGTGGCTGTCCATTCTCTCTTTTCTGTAAGATCATTGTGTTTTGAATAAAATGTTGCATAGCCCTGCAAAATGAGTATGTAAGTGTTTCTTGGTTGTGTTGGAGTGTCTGGAGGTGGGATGTTGTAGAGAGTATGGTGTTGCTGGTGTGGTAACTTTTTTGTGTGTCTGGCTGTGTTGCACGGCTGTCATACAATAAAGGCACTGTGTAAGAGCAGAGAGAAGCAGATGCAGCTCCTGCCTGGAAAGCGAACTTCCCCCTCTTACCCTGCATCCTGCAATGAGGACCTCTTTCCACATGGCAGAGAGATGTCTCCCTGTGCTATGTGGGTGTTCAAACACTGATTGGCTGTGGCCCTTAAAATTTGTGGGATGGAGCCAAGAAACCCAATCACTAAAAAATACTCAGTGCAAGGACACTTCACTCATTTAAACTGTCATTCTGTTGTCAGACTCCCTATTTACAGCATACTTCCATTTCTGGATCCTACCTGCCTTACATCATATGATACTGGGAAAGAATGATGATGGTTACAGTATTTTCAACTGTTCTAATTTCACAATTAATGCATTTGTATGACATAAATAATTTACACTGCTAAAATGTTGGAGGCCTCAGGAGATATAGGACTGGGTTTAGTTACTGATTTGATTAAAATGATTAGATATGAGTGTTGTTCCAGATGACTGTCTGAAGACAGAGAGTGACTGTAAAAGTGTATAAGGGGAAGGGTGGCACTCTGAAAAGGGGAAATTTTAAAGCAAGAAAACTTTTGGACTAGAAAAGGAAGGAAATGGAAGGCAAGATAAGGGAAAAAGTGTATAATGATGAGACGCAGCGTGGATTAATGCCAGTCAAAGAGACCACTGATGCAATATTCAATGTCCGACAACCTCAGGAAAAAAATATAGGAAAGATAAGGGAGCAGTACTTTGTTATTGTTGATTGGAGAAACAACTTTGACAAGAGTTCCTAAAGAGGTGATGATGTGGATCCAAAGATTTTAGGGATAGTGGAATATTTTTGCAAAGTAAAATCATAATGATAACCAAGAGAAAATCAGGTAAAATATGGCATACTGTAATGCACTGATTGTGTGAAGACAGATGACATCAGCATCTTCCTATTGCATGAAAAACATTTTGGAAAGCAGAGATTTTTGGAAGCTGGATGTTTGGATTTGGAAGGCTACACTTTACAGCAGATTTTCAAATTCAGACTCCGTTTGGTGATGCAAAAACCTATTGATGTTCAAGGCGTCCAAATTTAAATGGACTTTTAATGCAGAAAAATAAGTTGGTGCTAAGGGTCATCAGTCAAAACAAAACAAATAAAATATTTATATATTTTTGTTTACTTTTTTCTTCTTTCCCCTTCCTTTGAACATGAACACAATCCAAACAAAATTACTGCTTACCATTCCCACTATCTCCCTTTCAATATACCCGTTATACTAAATGAATAATTACTTGACGCTGGATTCTCAGTAACAATAAAAAACAGAGCTGTAGCTACTTTGATTTTGTTGATTTGAAGAAGGCCTTTGACAGAATCCCCAGGGAGGTGGTGAACTGGGAATGAGAAAGACTGGGACCATGAAGTGGCTGGTTAGTTAATATGGCTATGTATGTGGGTGCTTGAACCCAGGTAAGAGTGAACTGAGCCTAGAGCCTAAAATGTTGTCGTGCATCAAGGGTCAGTCTTCAGGCCCTTATTGTTTGTTATGGTGCCTGAGGCTCTTTCACATGAGTTCAGAAATGAACTCCCATGGGAGATGTTGTATGCTGATGACGGTGCTGATTGCAGAGAATGAAAGACAGAAGAAAAAGTTAGGAAGTGGAGAGATGAAATGGGACACAAGGGTCTGACAGTAAATGGGGATAAAACAAAAGTGATGATATCTATGGCAGGTGGTAGTACTGACAAAGAAGAGGGAGAGTGGCCATGTGTGGTTTGCCACAAGGGTGTGGGAAGTGGCTCCATATTGAGCAGTATTCGTGATAAGTGGGTGCATATGAGATATAGTGGTATTAGAGGCAGACTGCAAGATAATGCTGGTTTTGTGTGCGGTGTGTCCGGGACAGCAAGTAGAGATTGTTGGGCATGACAGGTTTGATTTTACTGGTGAGTCTTTGGAGAGTGTGAAAGAGTTTCTTTTATTTGGGGGACAAGTTACGTGCTGGAGGTGGGGCTAGGGTAAGGAATGGTTGCAGGAAGTTCAGGGAGCTGGCGCCTCTCCTCACATCCCTCCAAGCTAGGGATCTTTGTATGCAGCATGTGCTACGAGTGTAAAACTGTATGGTAGTTAGACCTGGGCAATTAAGAACGGGGATATTTGTAAGCTCAAATGTACAGAAATGATAGTGATTAAATGGATGTGTAGTGCACCCTTGAATGCGAGGCCTGGGGGGCTAGGTTTGAGAGGATGGGACTGGAGTGTATTAGCATTGTGATGAGGAGGGGCAGATTGAGATTGTTTGGGCATGTGGAGAGGATGAAGGATGACAGCTGCATGTGGAAACTGAGAAGTGTGAATGTCAGGGGTAGGGGTGCGAGAGGCTGACTGAAAAAGACCTGGAACAAGATCACACAGTGTGACCTCACGGATAAGAAACTGAATAGGAAGGCTACCACAGATCGAGTGGCATGGACAGCTGCCATTAGGTGACCGTGGCTGACACATGCAAGCATGCTGGAGCCTTTATAAATGATATGTTGGGGTTATTGCTCACGCAATGCCACTCAGGGATGAGTGAGGCTGGTCAATCTCATCTTAAATGTCAGGACCTACTTGCCTAGCCCCGGGCTCCTACGCTCCTCATGGAGCAACGTAGGAAAAGATGATGGATGGATATAAGAACATAAGAAGTCATGTTGTGACAATGTTAAAAAATATCCATCCATCCATCCATCCATCATATATCCATCCATCCATCATCCAATCCTACGTTGCCCCACGAAAAGCATAGGAGCCCGGGGCTAGGCAAGTTGGTCCTGACATTTAAGATGAGTGTGACCAGCCTCACTCATCCCTGAGTGGCATTATGTGAGCAATAACCCCAACCAACCCTTGGATATAAACCTTCACCGGCTGAATCCGACTGGAGCGCCGCAATTACCCACTAAACCATCAGGCACCATAATTTGGTTATATGGTTACCACCCAGCATTGTGAATGGTTTCCTCGCATACAGGAAACCATTCAGCTTGCCACTCAGTGTAGAGTCACCCATAGGCAGAAGGAACAGGAAAGGATGAAGGAAAGAAAGACAAAAGATGGAGTGTTAAAAAATATAAAATATTAAAGCTGAAATGATTCCATCAGCTGGAACCTGCAGGCACCTCTCAGCTGCCACTTTCATCAGTGGCTGATCACCAATTTGAGAGGTTGTATCTTTCCTTTCGTAATTTTTAGCTATCATTCATTATCTTCTTTTATTTTGGCTCTTGTCACCAAGCACAGTTATTTTCAGTGAAGCATGGGCTAGGTAATGTATTATTATTATTACAATTTTTCTTATTCATGCCCTCTTGAGAGCAGTCATTATCCACTAGGTTCGGGCTGTTCTTCCTGGTTGTTGTCGTAAAAGAACGATGGCAACTAAAGAAAAAAGCTGGCACCTGCACAACTGTTCAATTGATGCCTTTCTTACGCTCATTTTCAATGTTATAATGCCGTAAATAATGCAATGTGCGATATATGACACTGCTATTCACATGACGTTTTGGTGTGGAAACTAAGGCATCTTTATTCCTAACTGAAAGGACACACTGAATGCAGCTGGTACTTGCATAACCAGTCACTCAATGTCTTTATTTCACTCATTCTTAATGTCTCTGTATATAATGTGCAATATATAATGTTGCTATTCATGTGTTTTGCAGGGCTAGGGCATCATAACTTGCATCCTTGACCACTTGAGACTGCTTCCCTGACCAAGTGGTCAGCTGATGCACTAAATGACGTTAATGACGCAAAATCTGAATGCCGAAATTTTTACATAAATACAAATACCATAAGAATGTAACTTGAATCAGCTCCTAACTTTTATACTGTTAAACCTATGAGATTTCCGGGCTGGACGCATTATGTCTGTCCTAGAGTTAGCCACTCTCAACGTGACCCTCAAGTTCACAGTGCGATATTTTTCTTTGATCCCAGTGGGTATATACACTTTTCATGCTAGAATGTTGGTTCTTGTGTCATTTTGAAGCTGAATAGTTGTACTTTATCATAGTATGTTCAAGAAAGGAGAAAAAAGAAAAGAAAATGTCAAAATGACGAGCTGAAGTTAAGCAAAAACCAAAAATTTTATACCTTACCGTAGAAAAATATTCGGCAAAAAAAACTAATAAAGACAAGTAAATCTGGTTTAAACCGTGGAAAACTACAATAAATTACCTTTACAATGATATATGTATTATGGTAATTTTTGCATTTTATTATGCAGCAAAATGAAAGGGATGAGATGCATAAATTTCTTTTAGTCTCAGCCACATATTCGCTTCACAATCGTTTTCTTTGATCGGTCAGTGCAAATACACTTTTTACGATAGCATGCTGGTTGTGGTGTTATTTTGAAGCTGAATAGTCGTACTTTATCACAGTATGTTCCAAAAAGGAAAACAGATAAAATAAAAAGTCAAAGTGATGAGTTGAAGTTAGGCAAAAAACAAAAATCTTATACCTTGCTGCAGAAAAATGTTCACCAAGAATAAAGTGATAAAGAAACAAAGCCATGAGTCAGACCAGCTGTGCAGTACCTGTCACACATAGAGCAACCATTCCTTGACATCACGCTGGAGTCTCTTTGTTGCAATGCATAAACGCAATTTATGGTGAATATTTTACAAAAGTTTCTTAAAATGACGATTAAAAGCATCATCGGAATCTCCGAGTTTGGATTTGAAATGACGATCAAAATCGTCATCGGAATTGCAAAGGGTTAACTCTTTCGCGCACGGGATGCAATTTGCGTTTCATGTGGTGTGGTGTGCCAAAGCACAGGACCTCAAATCGGGTGAAAACGCAAAAAAAAAAAAAAAAAAAAGTTTTCGGTTGATTTGCGTCAAACTTTGTAGCGTTCTAGCAGCGACGTGTCTCTCCCGAGGTAAGACCTTGGCAACACAGCAATGGCTCATATGTGCCTGTACGTAGTGATAGAATCTCAGTGCTCCACTAGCAGCCAGACAGCAGGGTCGTGCTGTGTTGCGTTGTCCCATTAAATCCACCATTTTCCCCCTCCCACCCAAGGCTGAAGCCATTATTGAAATGTTGTGATTGTACAGTGTTTTTTACTATACTGTGAAGTGACTGTGTCTACTGAACATAGATATATTGTTTGTAAAGCATTGGGGCCCGTTATCAGCCGTTAGGCCTAGAGGCAGGAGTCTGGTTTGTTATAGCGGGGTTTCCACTCACCCTGCCCGTAAGTGATGTACTTTACCCTTATAGTGAAGCCATTACTTATATCTGTGAAACATATAGTGCCTGGATTAGTGAAATAACTGACCTACCATAGCAGGCATTATGTTATGCCATAGAGATACACAGATATATGCATCAGTTGCTAGGGGAGCAGGCACTCTTGTACGCCATACAGTAAGGAAGGGAATAACAGAGGAGGCTGAGATGGAATCATGTGATAGTGTTTTATATTGCATATGGTTCAGCGTGAAATATACGTATAAAATAGTGAAGCGAGTGTTCACCGAGAAATATTGCGTCCATTGACTGACAGCAGAAAGTTACGTAATGATCAGAGACAAGAAAATACGCCACAAAGTGATACATATAAGACATTATATACGTATGTTGTGAAGCGAATGTTTGTGGAGAAATCTATTATGTGCATCGGATGTGTTAGGCACACGTGGTGCAAGGAACAGAGAATAAGCCACACACACACACACACACACACACATGCATACACATATACACCCACACACACTCATGCACCCACACACACACACACAAGCTTACACACTACCTAACTCATCTTCAATCCTTTCAAGTTCCTGTCAGCAACTCAACACCTCTGGAGCAAGTGAGTTATCCATATTTTGTTGATTTGTATATTGACCTATTTCTACATTTCTATATTTTTTTCACAAATAAGTATTGTTTTTTACATATACACATATGAGATGGAAGAAAGTTCAGCTTCAGTATCAGTACCTAGCAAAAGGACTAGTGGTCATGTCAAGTTTCTGAGAGCACTATCAAAGAGCTTATGATATTTCACGTGTATAATTTGAGTAAAAAATAATAATAATAATAAAACCTAACGAGCGAAAATATGTAAGTATTCGTGAGGAAGGGAAATTGAGTGTTTTTATCTCAATGGCAGGCGAGGAAGAGTATTCTTTGTCATCCATTTACTCCAAAATTATTGAACGTTTTCCTGTAAGAACCATGATAAAGATCAGTGAATTCTAAGTATGTACAGGACATAACTATGTAATTTCTCTAATGAAAAGTTGTTGTTACGTACGCGGTTATTGTGCGCCCATGATGAAAGTGCACCACGGCCGCGAGTACCCTGTAGTTTTTTGCAATTTACTCGGAAACTATGAGGCATATCAAAACAAAAAGGTATCAGGAGAAAGCTTATGAAATTCTGCATAAGACTGTGTAATAAAAACATAAGGTGTGCAAGCAAACTCCTGCAGTATATCTCCCTGAACAAAAATCAATTTTTTTACAAAAATGGCTTTTAGTTTTTGGCTATTTTCTTGAAAACTACAAATCACATTACAACCAGACACACCTCATTAGAAAGCCAATGAAATTCTCTATCAAAACTTATAACAACATTTTTCTGTATGATGGAAAACACTCGAACGATGATGTTGGGAAGTGAGATCAACGTTCCAAAATGTTTATTCACGGCGGCCTAATGTACTTTTATTCGTATTTTTCTGGTTTTTCTTTTGGCTTATCAGCTAGAACAAATATTGGCGAATAAGATTATGTGAATTTCAGGGCAATATTTAGAGGTTTGGGTGGCGCAAATAAGGCAAGAATATGTGCAATTTGCATCCCGCGGGCGGCCGGTGGAGGGCGCGGGCAAGTAAAATCGTGAGCCGTGAAACTTAATAAAACTTACAGTGCGTGAAAGGGTTAATCTGAAATGTCACAAAATGAGCCATCGTACTTTGAGAGTTTACTGTACAGTATATATAGCCAGTTCGGCACAAATACCGGCTATGATCTTTTTGTTAGATGCTCTTTCACTACGACATGTGTGTACATTTTGATTGGAGGCTGTAATTTATAGTTCTATATAGCCAGATTGTGCTTGCACACAGTAGCCAAGCCACCTAAATGTGTTTCAAATCCCAAACTGCAGCCTTGACCCAAAGAAAATTGCAAGTCTGTAGTAGAAAATTGCAACTTTTTTTTTTCTTTTTTTCTTTTTTTTTAAGGCAAGGAAGAGGGAACCAAAGGCCAGGAGCCTGCAAATTGTACAGAAAGCCAACTTCAAGATCCGTTCATTTTGAGATGCTTGTAAAGAAAACGCAAGTCGGCTTAGCACACCTGATCTCTTGAAAGCAGATTTTACAAGAAAGGTAATATGTTCATTCCAAGATAAATCCCAAGAGAATAAAACCCCAAATATGTTTAAAGATGCAGCACTGAACTGGATACTGATAAAAGTTAGAGGGGACTCCTGTGGAAGATTTTGTCAGGTTGATGGATGTAAGCACACGACAAAGCAGACAGAGAAGGATTGTGGAAGGTTTTGCACAAGAATGGTGTAAATGGTAAGCAGCTAGGTGCTCTCAAGAGTTTTTACAATGGTAGTGAAGCATGTGTAAGGGTTAATAGGCATCTAAGTGAATGGTGCACTATCGGTGTGGGCGTGCAACAAGGTTGTGTGATGTCCCCATGGTTGTTCAATTCAGTATATACTGTACATGGATGGGGTGATGAGAGAAGTAAAAACAACGAGTGATGGAGAGGGGGTTGGCACTTGTAATGAATGGTGATGAATGGAATATCTCAAATTGGTTGTATGCTGATGATGCAGTACTACTTGCAAATGCCAGACAAGAACTTGGTAGACTAGTGTGGAGTTCTGCTGATGTCTGTGAGTGTCGTGCCTTGAAAGTAAATGTAAAAATGAGTAAAGTGATGGTTATTGAGAGAGAAGGTGACTCCCAGTGCGATGTTACAGTGAATGGAGACAGACTGGAATTGGTGAGAGAGTTCAAATACCTGGGTACAGAGAGAGAAAAGAGAGGATAATGTGCAAAAGAAGTGGAAAGTAGAGTGACACAAGGAAGGAAAGTAGCTGGTGCAATGAAGGCCTTGATAAGAAGGAGAGGCTTGAGTGTTACATCTGCACGAGGCTTACATGAAGGACTGTTAGTGCCAATTTTAACATACAGATGTGAGACTACGGTAAGGCATGAAAATGAAAAGTCAAGAGTGAGAGCAGTGGAGATGGGACTGCTAAGGAATGTATGTGGAATAGAGAGAATGGACAGGATACGAAATAATGTGATTCGTGAATGATGTAGAGTGAGGAAGCCTGTTGACACCAGAATCGAAGAAAATGTACTGAAATGGTATGGTCATGTGGAGAAAATGAATAACAATAGAGTGGTGAAAAAGGTATATCTGTGCTAATATGAAGGAGGGAGAAGGTGAGGCAGGCCAAGGAGAAGGTGGACGGATATGGTGGATGAACATGTGAGGAAGAGCAGTTTGGAAGTCGGTGAAGCAAGGAGACTGAAGAGATCAAGCTGGCTGGATGAATAAGAAGCACATGATCAGGGATTTGGCACCCTTTTTTAATGTGATGGCGTCTGGATTGACTATTGGATACGGTTGTGTGAAGCTACAGAATGGGGTGAATGTTTTGGCATATCAGATAGAGCCAGGATTCCGGGAGTTTGAATGGTGAGAGAATGGAAGCGTGGCCCAATGAATTGGGCACACTTGGGCTGTCTGGACATTGCTACCCCTCATCCTGCCCTAGAGTGGGAAAGGTCCAGATGATGATGATGATGATGATGATGATGATGATGATGATGATAGATGTAAGACCTGAGTTTTTGATGCATTATAAATAACAAGATTACTTTTATCCCAATCAGAGATATGATCCAAGTTAGACATTAAGTGTGCCATAGCTTTATCCATTGTTTGTTGAAGTAACTTCTGAGATGGATGCTGCAAGAATCGAATGGAAAGGTGAAGGGTGGAGTCATCAGCATATGAGTGGATAGGGTTAGAGGAACAGCTTAGATGGTCATTGATGAATAAAAGGAAGAGGGTTGGTGACAGGACAGAGACCTGAGGAACATCATTACTGATAGCTCTAGGTGAAGAATGGTAGCCATCTACAAGAGCAGCTGTAGAATGACCAGAAAGGAAGCTAGAAACGAAGGCACATATGGATGAATAGAAACCTTAAGAGGGCAATTTGGAAATTAAGGATTTATGCCAGACTAGATCGAAAGCCTTTGAAATATCAAGTGCAATGGAAAAGCTTTTGTCAAAGTCCCAAAATGGGGATGACCAGGAGTCTGACAGGTAGGTGAGAAGAGTGCCACTGCAGCATCCCTGGCAGAACCCATACTGATAATCAGAAAGAAGGCTGTGTTGTAAAGATGCTTAAAAAAAATTTCTTGTTAAGAACAGACTTGAAAACTTCTGAAACAAAGGATGTTAAAGCAATTGGGCAATAGTCAGAGGGATGAGAATAGTCACCCTTCTTTGCAACAGGCTGAATGAGAGCAAACTTCCAGCAAGAAGGAAAGGTATAAGTTGATAGACAAGGGCAAAAGAGTTTCCCTAGGCATGATGTAAGCACAGAAGCACAGTTCTTGAGAGCAACAGGAGGGACCCCATCAGACCCGTATGCCTCGTTAGTACTGGGACTAGTGATGGAAGAAAATACAGAAGGTTCTTGCCAATAACGATTTCGACAATAACGTTTTCAGTAATAACAGTAAGTTAGAATAGATACCCAGTTTCCATAATAATGTTTGGATTCACTCGATTAACGGTTATTTTGCGGGAAATGTCTAGGTGCATCTTGGACAGCCAACCCACAGCCTGCCTCAGTGTTCCATGGATCATCGCTGTGATAAGCGTTTATTTGCTTATTTCCTTGCTCCTCATTCCCTCTCAGAACTCTGAGCACGTGGTTCCAAACTACCCTTAGTTATGCCTTTGCACTTAGTACCCTGAAAGTGTTATGAACAAAAGGTAAATTAAAAGTTGTTGGACAAAGTGGCGTATGGTGTGCAAATGATCAGATAGATACAATGAGTCGGGTGTGTTTACGATGTGGATAGATTCTTTTTTGGGGGAAAATAAAAGTTAATGATGAATGAGTAGTAAAATTCGTGTTTTTACCTGTGGTGCAACAAGTGCGTGTGGGGGGAGGGAAGGCTTTGTGTCCAAATTTTGTTATGAACTGACAGTCTTCAGTAGAGAAAATTCGGCTCTTATGGTATGTGAAGACACTACATGTTGACATAAATAGTTAGGTAAGATAATTATGTGAGTTCAGTTCTTGTGAATTACTGTATACTGTCATACAAATTATACTGCTTTGCTGATTTGTTTATTATTCATGATTACTGCATTTGCGTGTATCTGAGAAGTGAGAAGTACGCAATCAGTCCATGCTGACAACTTCAGTACTTTATACTTTTTTTTTTCCCTTTATTGTTGATGACTAATGACTCTCAAAGAGTTTCACTTTTTTTTTCTTTTTTTTTAATGAGTGCACCAAAAATGATTCTTGATGAAATATGCATGATGCTTGGAGGCTATTATTCACATGTTGATCAGGTCAGAAGTTTTTGCATGACTGATGATGAGGACTTTCAAGAGGCTTTGTGGCAATCCTTGGGGGTTAAAATTTTAATGGGGAGTATCAGGGGGCAAAAGTAATCAGTCAGGTTAGGTTAATGCACTGATGTGTCAGGTCGGCAAGTATCGTATGTAAACACATGTTTTGGGTGTCTTACGGTAGACATATTTATAATAACCTATCTTTATTCATCACAGCAAACACCTCATTAACTCCTTTAAGGTGAGTTTTATATTACTCATGATGATTTAATAACTAATCTTATTTTTTTCAGCTAAAAAAGTAGAGATAGAAAGGCTTCAAATGGAACAAATGGGTAAAAGTCCTGTTGTGGCAGCACCAATAAACTCTTTATACATGTATTTCAATGTCATGCAAATAACGTTTTCGGTAATAACGGCATTTTTCTGGAACCAATTAGACGTTATTAGCGGGATCCTACTGTACATTAATTGAAGACATTTTCATGTCAGCCATGGTGAAGTCAGAGAGGGTAAGTGATGGAACAACAGCACCAGAATCATCTAAGGTGGAACTGAAGGAGAAAGGCTAAGCAAACAGTTCTCCTTTATTAGTAGAAGAAATAGTTACACAGCCATCAGAGTGGAAAAGAAGAGGGAAGGATGATAAGGTGAAGCTGTTAGAAAGGTTTTTGACAAAGTGCCAGAAGGAGCAAGAAGAATTCGGGTTGGAGAGTTCTGAGTCCATCCATCCATCCATCCATCATCTAATCCTACATTGCCCCATGAGGAGCGTAGAAGCCCGGGGCTAGGCAAGTTGGTCCTGACATTTAAGATGAGAGCAACAAGCCTCACTCATCCCTGAGCAACATCATGTGAGCAACAAATCCCAACCACCCCTTGGATATAAACCTTCAACGGCTCAATCTGACCGGAGTGCCATAATTACCCACTAAACCACCAGGCACCAAAATTTGGTTATATGGTTACCACCCAGACAAGTCGAATGGTTTCCTGATGTACAGGAAACCATTCGACTTGTCACTCAGCGTAGGGTCACCCAGGGGCAGAAGGAAGAGGAAAGAATGAAGGAAAGAAAGACAGAAGAGGCAGTGTAAAGTAACCTGTAGGCAGAAGGATGAGGAAGGAATGAAGGAAAGAAAGACAGAAGAATCAGCAGCTCCAAAGTGCCAGAACCAACACTCCTTGGGAGGGTCCACAGGTCAATCTGGTGCAATAGGACAGGTTAAGGTGATAAGGCTGTGATCAGAGGACTGAGAGGAAAGATTAACAGCATAAGCAGAAGGATTAGTCGTTAGGAAGAGGTCAAGTATGTCAGAGCTCGTCCAGGGGGATCAGCGATATGAGCTGCTCTACATCATTAAGGATAGGAAAGAATTAGGCTTGTTCATCAGGTGGATCAGTGAAAGGAGAGGAGAGCCAAAGGCGGTGGTGAACAATGATATTTGATATGCCGTCAAAATTCAAGCCAAATTTAATCGTGTAATTTGAGAACCTTCTGCACTGTCATTTTCCTGTGGCATAAATTACCTTACATTTCAGCACAGGACTTCAATAGGAGGTGCTGTACGCTGATGACTTGCTGCGAAGAATGAGAGGGGGGTGGAGGAAAGATTTAGGATGTGGACAGATGGAATGGGGTACAAGGGCTTGAAAGTAAATGTGAATACAATAAAAGTGATCATAGAGTAAAAGTCCTCTCATTCGGCATCTGGTCTTATGGTATTTCTGGTCTTTCGGCAGTTTTCATAAATAGTCCCATTATGAAAGTTCTCTGGTCTTCCAGCATATATGCTGAGCTGATTGGCACCCACGACGGGCTCGCTGGCTCGCCACTGATACTCTCGTGCGCCAATAATTGCCAATTTGGCGCTGTTGGTGCAAGATCTAGTGCTTTTCATAATAATTTAGTGCTTAATGCCAATAAATACTAGATTTTCTTCTGCATCTAGTGTGTCTTGAAGTCCAATTCAATGCTAAAATATGAACGGTTCACCTATAGCTTAGTGCATTTTAAAGTTGAGCTTAGCACTTTTGAAAAATTCTGCTTGCCAACACAGCATGCACTGTCAGTCATCATGACTAGTGTCTGTCTTTGCGAGCGGGCCCTTTCAAATGTTTCGAAACTTTGTCATGCTATTTTACGGTGTACATATGCAAATACACCTAGGTTAAGGTACGTTCATATGCACTGTATCATTGAAAACATTAAATATATGTTGCTTGTTAAATATTTAGTGCTTAGGGTTGACCAATAATACTTGCTAGACACTGTGATTACATAGGGGTGACCGACCATAATTGCTATACTCTTTTTGGCAGGTTTTCCCGGTCATCTGGCAGTTTCTCTTCTTTTGGAACCAGCTTGATCTCAAAGATGCTGAAAGAGTGAACTTTTACTGTATCTAGTGCAGGTGACAGTACTGTCATAGGAGACGGAGTGTGGGCATGTGCAGTTTGCCACAAGGTGTGGATTTGTGCAGTGTAAGTGACAGGTGGATACAAAAGAGATGTAGTTGTATTGGAGGAAAGTTGCAAAATTATGCTGATTTTTAATATATGATACAGAGGGAGAGAGGGAGGAAAGGATTAATCTTGCTGGAGAGTCTTGAGTAAGCAGAAGAGTTTTGCTTTTTGAGAGATATTATATGTACTGAAGGAGGGACAGAATGTAGCTCAGTACAAGGATAAGGAGTGGTTGGAAGAAGTTTAGAGAATTGTTGCCTCTCTTGACACTAAGAGAGCTCTTCTTCTCTGCTAAGATGTTCTTGTATGCAGTGTGTGTGAGGATTATAATGCTGTGTGATAGTGACTCTTGGGTGAAGGGGAAGGATATTCATAGGCTCAAATGTACAGAGATGAGAATGATCAAATGGATGGGTAGTGTGTTCTTGAATGACAGACCTGGGGGGAGGGAGGGGGGGGCTGGGATTGTGAATAAAGAGCTAAGGATGGGGCTTCAATATGTTGGTGATGTGATGAGAAGGGTACACTGAGATGGCATGGACATGTGGAGAGGATGGAAGATGATAACTGGGTAGACAGGGAGAAAGGTATGAGTGTTGAGGGTACAGCTGCGAGATGCAGACTGAGAGACTTGGGATGAGGTCATACATTGCGATCTAAGGGGTAACGGACTGAACAGAAAGGCTGCTAGAGACTAAGCAGCTTGGAAAGCCACCTTTAAGTGACCAAAGCTAATTCATGCAAAGCATACTGAAGTCTTTATAAATGAAACAAATATATTGTGAACTTTAGTAGTGCACCTCCTGGATG
Organism: Birgus latro; assembly: GCA_018397915.1. Taxonomy (NCBI): domain Eukaryota; kingdom Metazoa; phylum Arthropoda; class Malacostraca; order Decapoda; family Coenobitidae; genus Birgus; species Birgus latro. The sequence continues at coordinate 66,869 of JAGKTI010001701.1, forward strand.
TTTGAGTATTACCATGCCAGTTTAATCATATTTCATATATGCAGCAAAATTCAAAGGACTTTCTTCTTGGTGGTGTCCATTTGTGTAGGAAAGGGCAGTGTGGGTTGGTGAGAGGGCTGCAAAGTGTGAGGGTGAAGTCTGGTACTGAGGACTGTGGTAACTGCCCTCGTAGGCTTGTGGAAGGTGAGCGAAGCCCTCGGTGACAGCACTCATATCAGGTACCATCATGAGGGGGTCATCCGGGGCACCTTGTGCAGGGAAGGTGTAGGTGGGACTGGCAGGATACTCAGAAAGGGTTGTTGGTGGAGGCGTCCCAGGAAGTTGTGGCTGGAGGGATATGTTCGTGTTCTCCAAATCCGAAAATAAGTCGGTCTGTAAAACCAACAACAGTTACTTATAAATGTAAGTACTGTACAATAAAAAAAACATATTCAGTAAAGCAGATGACATATACAGTAAACTCTCAATTATCCATCATCGCAATATCCAGCCAAGTGCAATACAGGTATACCCCAGTTTAACGATGTAATTGGTTAAGTAAAAAACCCATCGCTATGTTGGGTATCGTATATTGAGGTAGATTTAACATGTAAAGCAGAGGGATGCATTTTTGAGCCTTGCATTTCCACCTCTCCCATCAAGTCCTAAACCCACCCAAATAAGTCCAAAAACAAGTTTCTAGGTCACCTAAACCCCCAAATAGCTTTATAACAAACTAAACAAAGCCTAAAAGCAGTAAATAACTCACCTAAACTCAAAAACAATATCTGAAAATCATCAAATATAAGCCTGGAAAAAATCAAACTTAGTAAACTGTACCCCAAAATGACTATGTTCACCCCACCTATGACTAAAACACATTAATATAAGTCTAAAAACAGTTTATAAATCAACCTAAACACAAAATTTAAGTCTAAAATATCACCCAAATCAGTAAAATAAATTTTTTTACCCATCTTAAACCAGGGCTTGGCCATCGTTAGGCAGGGTATGGTGGTACTTCTACCCCCATCGCTAAGCCGGGGTATTGGATCTAGGGGTGTCGTATATTGGGGTATACCTGAATCCAGTGCTGCTGGCTCGGATCTATTAAAGCAATATCTGGTGAAATTATGCAATATCCGGCACCAAAACAGTATGTAACTGGCAGTTCTAAGAAATATCCGGCGTTGAGGTATATCAACTGGCTCGTAAACAGTAGCTAATCGGAGCTGTACTGAATTGACTTTATTGAATTTTATGCTAAATTTTTATCTTTTACTCATGGAAAAGTTTTTAGGATAAAGGTTCGAGACGCATAGTAACACAATATCCGGTTCGACACAAAATATTGAGCCGATGGGGAGTACTATGAAATATCCGATATTTTACATAAACCGGCATTGGGATTGGCTGAATTATTCCGGATAATTGAGAGTTTACTGTACATGGACTCACACATTCCCCTCTCTGACTAATATCAAAATGCCTTGGATAAAGCACTGCTTAAACACTATCCACAGGAACATGGTCTTAGTTATCATTGTCAACCAATCTCCAAATCATATGCAGTTTTTATCTCAGGCCATATTCACACTATATCTTTTTTTTTTTTTTTTTTTTGTGTCCAACTCTGGGCATAGGCTTTACAGCCTGCTATCATGGCCCAGCAGTCCTCCTACATACCATGTCACCACTTCAGCACTAACACCCACCGTCCATATTGAATACATGCTAGGGCTGTCTCATACAGGACTGGTGTATTGGTATTAGCGGGGGTATTTTTACGACATGTCGGCGGGTCTTCTGGTAGATCAGTAAAGCCTGATTTGCTGAACTTCAAATCCTTAAACTGTTCCCTGCCCCAGCGAGGATTCGAACCTGGGTCCGTGGGACCGCAGGGCAGCCACCTCTCTACCGATTGAGCCACCGCCTCCCTGCCTTTCATCATTCCAAAATAACCATAAATGCTAAGTGAAACTATCTTCCTACATTAAGCTCTTCACATTCATTTCAGCACCCAGCCACAAATCTCTCCAACAACCTTTATCTCTTTTTTTTCTACAGCCATGGCTTAGACACTGCCTCCCTATTTTACTTACCTCTATGCCTGTACTCTGATCTCCATCTAAACTCTCAAAGTTACTGATGCCATTCCTCCATCTCCACCCTCACAATTACCATATTTTACAGCATATAAGACGCATTTTTTTTTCCCTCTCCAATAAAAATACATTGAAAAGTACCCATGCATCTTCAAGGATAAATGTCATGAGGTTAGACTGCAGTTAGCTCTGGTACTATTCAAAACAGCCACATATACAGGTACCTATCCTATAACCTGCATATCATTGGTAGAATATACAATAAAAACATTTAATTAAACTAAAACTGTTGATAAACTGAAAAATAAGATGCACTTGAATGTTTACTCAGATGATTTACAAAAAACTTCAAGGACAGCCAAAATACTGTGCTGCCACCTGGTGTCTGCTTCTGAATATAATTGGAAGTCCTTGATGGATTTTTTTGATGAAGGGTTTATAGCTTTATACAGACCGTTATTTTTTTTTCATTTTATAGTCTCTTTGCATGAATCATGTTGATACTTTATATGCAGTCAAGTGACTTGAGGACAAACCCAACTTGTTGTTTACATACTAACACTGCTGCCACCTGGAACGCATCTGCAGAAAGAGTCCCGAAAATTTGCCGTAATTTTAGTACAGTGTACAGGATGAAATCCCGTCTCTAAACTGTCTGTGATTGAAGGTAAAGGTGGAGAGATTCACCTGTACTCGTATAAGTGAAACATTTGGATGCTCTTTGGGAGCTGCGGTGAAAGCAGAAAATGGCAGGCAGGGAAGGTGGAGCACAGTTGCATATGGTTGATGAGTGTGGTGATTTCGAGGGATCTGACCATCAAACCGAAATGTGTGAGTCATTAGGAGCATTATTGATTAAAATTTCGAAGATGGAAGCAGTAATCGAGAACATGACAAGTGACAAAGAAGGATGAGACAAAATATGAGCAGGAGCTGAGTTCCTCTAAGGAGAAAACACCCAAGAAGAAAATAAGTAACTTAGAAGAGAAAAATAAAGAATTGAGAAAGAAATTGAGTGAAACTGACTATAGGACTGAGAAGGTATGTACAGTTCTGGAACGAATGCAACATCAAATAGGATGGGTGGTTACAGCATGTGAATTGATGTCAGAATAGATTGAAATAATAAAGCAACAAAGTGAAGAAAACAAAAAAAATTGGCAGACAAACAAAGTGGCACCTTCGAAAGTGATGTGGTGAAAGTTTTGCAAAAAAAGGGAAGCAGTTGTGAGGAACACAGCTGAAGGGAATAGATGTGTGATCATTGTCGGAGCTGAGGAGAAGGAACAGAAATCAAAGCAGGCTAGGATGAACGAAGAGATGACCAAAATCAGTGAATTATTTACTGAGATAATTGAAGAAGGAAGAAACTGGGAACAAGAAATTGAGGATGTAAGAAGAGGAGGTCAGTATAAATGAGAAGGACCTAATGTTTGGCCCATCCAGGTTAAAAAAAAAAAAATGAAAATGTGGCAAAAGAAGTGTTGGGAGCAGCATATAGGCTGAGTGATGATGAAAATCTGAACAAAGAAATGATAAGAAAAGATCTAAACTCAAATAACAGAACTAAACTGAAAACATTGCTGGAAGAGGCGAAAAACAAAAATGAGGAAAGATTTGAGGGACAAAGAGAGCTTTTATGGGAGGGTGAAGGACATGAAACCCAAATAGTGGTATATAAAGAAGGACTAAAAAGTACAAAATGATTTGGTGGGCCTAGGTAAAGTGAGAGTAAATAAGGAAGTGATTAAGAAGGCTCAGGCTCATAAGATAATGTATACAAATGTGGATGGATTGATAACGAAGAAACTAGAACTTGGTGACTGTATTAGAGAAAAGAAGCCAGAAGTGGTATGTCTAGCTGAAACTTAATTTGAGAGCAAAATCGATGCAAATGTGTTTGGCTGAAAGATCATAATGTGTGGAGGAAAGACAAGGAAGGAAAGTTTGGAGGAAGAGTTATGATTATGACTGATAAAAGGGAAAATGCAAAAAGGGTACATTTAGAAAATATGAAAGTGGAAATACTGGGAATAGAAATGGTGGAAGAACGTGGAGAAATGCTAGATATAGTAGTGATGTACAGTCACGCTCCCTAATTTAGACCCACCCCGAGCCAAGCCGAGAGCTGAGGGAAGCAGTAGCCATGGCTCTTAAACGAATGCGTTTACTAGCCACCCCCCTCCACCCCTCATTCCCCCCCCGCCCTCCTGCATCCAACATTCATTCTCTACCTTACTGCATTCCTTTCCACCCTCACCTCTTATGAAACAATCATTTATTGAAAAGGACAATGCTGGACGGTATTAGACAGTAGATTTTAGAAAACATAGGGCATAAAAAAAGATAAGACCTGAATATATTATTTTTCTTAATAAATAAATGCGTTTGTTTAAGAGCCGTGGCTACTGCCTCCCTGAACTCTGGGCTTTTTTTTTTTTTTTATGCAAGGAAGAAGGAACCAAAGGCCACAGGCCTGCATACTGTTCCTTCCAAGAAAAAGCAAAAACAGTACAAATGAGAGCCAAATTCAAGAACCGTTCAATTCGAGATGCCTGGACACACTGCGTTTGAAAGACTGGAGATCATAGGAAGTAGGAAATACAGACAGAGGAAGACAGTTCCAGAGTTGACTAGTTGCATAAATGAAGGACTGGGAGTAACGGTTAACTCTTGCATTAGAGAGTTGGACAGAAAAGGGATGAGAGTTTGCTGCTAGACGGGTACTACATGCCCGTCGTAGAGGTGGAGGGATGCAAGCAGACAATTCAGAGGAACAGTGACCATTGAAGTAGCGATAGAAGAGAGATAAAGATGCAACAGTGCGGCGAAGAGACAAAGGTTGAAGGGAATCAGTAAGAGGAGGAGAGTTAATGAGACGAAAAGCCTTTGACTCCACCCTATTGAGAAGAGCTGCATGTGGGGAGCCTCCCCACACATGAGAGTTGTACTCCATACACGGGCAAATAAAACCCGTGTACAAGGTCAACATCTGTGCAGGGGTAAAGAAAGTTCGGAGTCGGCCCAGCACACCTAATCTCTTGGAAGCAGATTTCACAAGAGATGTAATATGTTCTTTCCATGACAAATCCCGAGAGAATGAAACCCCAAGCATGTTCAAGGATGATGCAGGACATAACTGTTCATTATTAAACATTAGTGGGTAATCCTGAGGAAGATTTTGTCGGGTTGATAAGTGTAAGAACTGAGTTTTGGATGCATTAAAAATAACAAGATTATTTTTACCCCAATCAGAGATACGAGCCAAATCAGACATTAGGTGTGCCATAGCCTCATCCCTTTTTTGCTGAAGTAACTGCTGAGATGGACGTTGCAGGAACCGAATGGAAAGGTGAAGGGTGGAATCATCAGCATATGAGTGGATAGGGTTAGATGTACAGCTTAGAAGGTCATTGATGAATAAAAGGAAGAGAGCTGGTGATAGGACAGAACCCTGAGGAACACCACTGTTGATAGGTCTAGGAGAGGAACGATGGCCATCTACAACAGCGGCTATAGAACGACCAGAAAGGAAGCTAGAGATGAAGGCACAGATAGAAGGATAGAAACCGTAGGAGGGCAGTTTGGAAATTAAAGATTTATGCCAGACTCGATCGAAAGCCTTTGAGATGTCAAGAGCAATGACAAAGCTTTCGCCAAAGTCCGAAAGGAGGATGACCATGAGTCTGAAAGGTAGGTGAGAAGATCGCCAGTGGAGCGTCCCTGACGAAACCCATACTGACGATCAGAAAGAAGGTTGTGACAGGAAAGGTGCTTTAAAATTTTTCTGTTAAGAATTGACTTGAAAACTTTTGATACACAGGATGTTAAAGCAATTGGACGATAGTTAGAGGGTTGGGAATGGTCACCCTTCTTTGGGACTGGCTGAATGAGAGCAAACTTCCAGCAAGAAGGAAAGATACAAGTTGAGAGACAAAGGCGAAAGAGTTTACGTAGGCAGGGTGTAAGCACAGAAGCACAGTTTTTGAGGACAACAGGAGGGACTCCATCAGGACCATATGCCTTTTTAGTATTGAGGCCAGTGATGGCAGAAAATACATCAGCTGAAGAAATTTTAATGTCAGTCAAGAGGAAGTCAGAGGGGGGGAAGTGATGGAGGAACAGCACCGGAATCATCTAAGGTGGAATTGGAGGAGAAAGTCTGAGCAAAGAGATCTGCTTTATCAGTAGAAGAAATAGCTACAGAGCCATCAGAGTAGAAAAGAGGAGGGAAGGATGATGAGGTAAAATTGTTAGAAAGGTTTTTGGCAAGGTGCCAGAAGGAGCGAGAAGAATTCGAGTTGGAGAGTTGGGAACATTTAGCATGGATGAAATTGTTTTTAGCAGAGCGAAGAACAGACTTAGCACGATTCCGGGCAGAAATATATAAAAGGTGTGATTCAGGGGTGGGTTGGCTCCGGTACCTCTTATAGGCCCTCTCCTTGTTGCAGACAGCATTAGAACAAGCGTGATTAAACCAAGACTTTCTTGCATTAGTCAGTGGATATGAGAAAGGAATGTATGCTTCCATGCCCGAGAGAATAACCTCCGTAACGTGCAAGGCACACTCAGATGGCTCCCGGCCAAGGAAGCAATAATCATTCCATGGAAAATCAAAGAAGTACTGCCTGAGGGTCTCCCAATCTGCAGCTCCAAAGTGCCACAGGCGGCGTTTCTTTGGAGGGTCCACAGGCCATACTGGAGCGATTGGACATGTTAAGGTAATAAGATTATGATCGGAGGAGCCCAACGGAGAGAAAAGATGAACAGTGTAAGCAGAAGGATTAGTTGTTAGGAAAAGGTCAAGTATGTTGGAACTCTCTCCAAGGCGGTCAGGGATATGGGTAGGGTGCTGTACAAGCTGCTCTAGGTCATTAAGGATAGAAAAGATGTAGGCTTGTTCACCAGGTGAATCAGTGAAAGGAGAGGAGAGCCAAAGGTGGTGGTGAACATTGAAATCTCCTAGAATGGAGATTTCAGCGAAAGGAGAAATGGATAGAATGTGTTCCATCGTAGAAGTAAGATAGTCAAAGAATTTTTGATAATCAGCAGAATTAGGAGATAAGTAAACAGCACAGATATATTTAATCAGAGAATGACAGGAAAGCCAAAGCCAGAGAGAGTAGAGAATTCAGAAGAATCAAGTTCAGGAACACGAGAGCAAGATAGATCGTTGCGTACATATACGCAACAGCCACCTTTGGCTTTGAAACAAGAATAGAGAAAGTAGGAGGATACAGAAAAGGGTTTGCTGTCAGTTGTCTCAGACAGCTGAGTCTCAGTGAGAAAGAGAAGGTGAGGTTTAGAGGAGAAGAGGTGGTGCTCGACAGTGTGAAAGTTAGAGGAAAGGCCGCGAATGTTACAGAAATGAAGAAGGAGTGAGTCAGAAAGTGGTTCCAGGCAGCTCTTTGAGTCGGGGTGGGTCTAAATTAGGGAGTGTGACTGTACATCCCACCATGAACCAGAGCACGGAATAGGAATGATTATTAACAGTTAATGAGTGTGTCTATGGATATGAGTGGAGAAACAGACTGCTGCTAGTGGGTGATTTTAATTGTGGAGAGGTCAATTGGGAAGGAACTGATGCAGGGAACAATGTGGAAACCAGGCGATATAAACTAATGGAGCTGATAACGGAACATAATTATGTTAAAACAATTGGTTAAAGAAAATACAAGAATTAGGGGAGAGGGTGCACCATCAAGACTGGATCTGATTTTTACAAGAAACTGTAATGATATACAGAAATTACAGTATCACTGCCCCCTTGGAAAGAGTGACCACCTGGTTATGGAGATAGAAGTATTGGGTGGGGACACGGGAGAAAGAGAAGAGACATATTGACAAAATAGATATAACCATGGGCGAGCAGATTCTGACTCCTTACGACAATATTTTGGAAAAATGGAGTGGAGCGAAATGGAGAGGGGGACAAATATCCAAAAGAGATATATTATCTTTACGAAAATATATGAGGAGCGAGTCAGAAACCACGTTCCTAGAGTTGCTGCAAAAAAAAGGTGACAAAAAGAAATATTCGTTTAATAAAAGATGTAGGAAGACACTTGAAAATAGAAATAGAGCAAGGGATAAAGAAAAGGATATACAGTAAGATCTCACTATAACGGACTAATTGGGGCCCAAGCTAGTCCGAAAAATGCAAAATTCCGATAAAAGCGACATCCGGACTTAGCCCTGCTAATCCAGACTTTTTCTGATATATCAGACATTAGTCCGGATTGCATCAGTGGTTTTCACCACCATTGCAGTATTGTACTGTGTTATACCTTCACTACATTAATCAAATGGTATAATAATACTGTACTGTGCACTGAAAAACATGTCTTTACTTGTCTTATTGTGGTGAACATAGCTGAAGTGGTCAGGCAGTCTGGACTGCTTCTGGTTTTATTGGACTTTTTCCGATATACAGTAACACCTCACTATAACAGACTAATTGAGGCCCAAGCCAGTCCGAAAAATGCGAAATTCCGATAAAAGCGACATCCGGACTTACCCCTGCTAATCCGAACTATTTCCGATACATCAGACATTAGTCCGGATTGCATCAGTGGATTTCACCACAATTGCAGTATTGTACTGTGTTATACCTTCACTACATTAATCAAATGATATAATAATACTGTACTGTGCACTGAAAAACATGTCTTACTTTTCTTATCGTGGTGAACATAGCTGAAGTGGTCAGGCAGTCCGGACTGATTTCTGGCTTTATTGGACTTTTTCCGATATACAGTAATCACTCTACTATTCGGACACCCATTATTCAGATCTCTCACTATTCGGACCTCGTGGGCTGTCCGCCCCCCAAAATGCCCCAAAATTCGAAAAAATCCAAAAAAAATCTGATTTTTTTTGGACCGCATCAGTTTGAATTTCCCGCGCACGCCGATAGGCTGTGTTTTCAAGCGTGGTGCCCGTCTGTCCATCCCATTTCCCACTCCGCTTCTGGCTCGTAAACACGCTCCAACAATGGCGGCCGAAGTGATTGATTTTGTGGTGATACCCTACATCCTGCAGGGTCTGAGGCTGCTCTTTACCTTCTTCATCATGTGTGTGATGATGGCCCCACCTCCTGAGAAGAGGAAGAAAGTGGTTCTGGCTCTGGAGAAGAAGAGGGAGGTATAAGAGAAGGTGGACCCGTGTACCCGATATCACGGATTCGTCGTGAATTCAACCTCTCTCGCTCCACCTTGTTTGATATCAAGAAGTCCCGAGACAAACTACAGCAGTACACGGCTGATTTCACTTCGAAGACCAAATGAAACGTGGAGAGGAAGGTGATGTTTACTCCTAAGTATGCAGATATCAACCGGTCCACGCTGATTTGGTATCGACAACAACGTGCTGCTGGTGTGTTGGTACGTGGAACGGAGCTGAAAGCTGCTGCTGAGAAGTTTGCAAGGCTATACAACACCCCAGACCTCAAGGCATCTGAAGGTTAGCTCTTCGCGTTCAAGTTACAACACGGACTTACCAACCGTATGGCCCGTGGCGAAGCTCTGGACGCTAACGATGAAGGAATAGAACAGTTTCGACAGAAGGTGAATGGCTTGATTGATAGGGAGGACCTCACTCTCGGTCAAGTCTACAACGCTGACGAAACTGGCCTATTTTACCGTTCAATACCCACAAACACTCTTGCAGAGGAGACGGAGAAGCGTGTGCCTGGCCCCAAGCTCTCCAAGCAACGGGTGTCTGCTTTGTGCTGTGCAAATGCTAATGCCATCCACCGGCTCAAGCCCGTTATTGTAGGCCGTGCAAAGCAGCCTAGGTGCCTTCATGGGTTAATGGATGCCCTTCCTGTCGTGTGGCATCATTCTGTGAAGGCTTGGTTCACAAACAAGATCTTCAGAAATTGGTTCCACCAACACTTTGTAAAGGAGGTCATTCGTTATCAGACGGAGACACTGAAAATCCCACGAGACCAGGTAAAGGCCCTCCTGATTCTAGACAATGCACCTGCGCATCCGTCTGAGAAGGACTTGGTTGCTGAGAATGGTCGGATAAGGTGTCTGTTTTTGCCACCTAATACAACTGCTCTCATCCAACCAATGGACCAGGGAGTGATTGTAGCAACGAAGAGGCTATACCGACGGAAGTTTTTGGACGAGGTGATGGTTGTGTACGAGGACGAGGATGATCGCAGGGATGGATGAGACATGCGAGGACAAAAAACTCTCGAAAACCTTCGCCGATACAACCTCAAGTCTGCCATCTACAACTGGGCCAGTGCATGGAAGGAAGTCTCTGTCAAGACTTTAGAAAATGGTTGGTCTCGGCTGCTTCATGGAAGTGACGTTGTGCACGATTTTATAGGTTTTGGCGTGGATGACTTCCATGCAAGGCTTCGTGCGGGTGCAGACAATGTGGATGTCGACGAAGTGCGCGAGTGGTTGGATGACGACAAGGGCGATCCTGGGTATCAGATCATGTCTGATACCGAGATCACATCTACTGTTGGCGGTCCGAGTACCCAGCAGGAAGATTCCGACGATGATGCGGACTCCTCACGGCTTGCAACTACCCCAACCATCCCCAGGCTGAGCACACTCCGGGAATATGTGGAGTTCGTCCTTGACTACTTAGAACACCCGGACTGCGACAGGGAGATGGGGCCCTTGGGTTTTGTGGGTGAAGTTCAAGCTCTCAGGCAGCGCATCATTAATCGTCAAAATCATCGTTGCTTGCGTCAATCGACCATTGACAGTTTTTTCAGGCCAGTCAACCCTGCCGTCGTCAACCCTCGCTCCACACCATCATCTCACCAAGACAGGCCTTCTAGCTCTGAGCCACTGCCCAGCACATCAGGTATGGCGGAGTCACCACTGGATGTTAGTTTGCGTCCATCTTCGGAGCCCTCTGCAGTGGATAGCGTATCACCACGTCCCACCAAGAGGCCCCTACGCCGCCTCCGTCAGCTCATCTCGGAGTCTGACAGCGACTAAATTCTCCAGGACTCATCACTAGACCACACGGGAATTTACTGTTATGTACAGTGCAGTGAAGTGATGTGATCCCAGTTATGCAAAAAAAAATGTTGTGGAAAGTGTTGGTGAGAAGTGCTGGTGATTGTCAATTGCAAAGGTGTGTCAGGTGCAATTTCTTCGTGTCAGAGTCTGAGATGATAGAGCGAGTTATACATCAGGACGGCGGCTTCTTTTTCGTAAGTACCCTAACTTCATCAAAATTCCTTGTTTTGTTCTTTCCATATCATTAATCTCATGCATAAACTGTGTGCAAGATGATTTCCATAATGATTTTCATGTCTAACCTGTTGTCAGCATGCTGTAAATGTGTTAATAAATTTCCCTAAATGTTAATCATAATTTCCTGCTTTCAATTTAATTTTTTCATGCATGGTTTTAAGTGCACCAGCTATGCAAAAGGTGAATGCCAGTGAATTTCATGTCCGGCCATAAGCTAACCTAATCTAACCTAACCTAACATTGTGGTAATCATAATTTCCTGCTTTTAATACAATTTTTTCATGCATGGTTTTAAGTGCACCAGCTATGAAAAAGGTGAATGCCAGTGAATTTCAGGTCCGGTCACAACCTAACCTAACCTAACCTAACATTGTGTTAATCATAATTTCCTGATTTTAATTTAATTTTTTCATGCATGGATTTAAGTGCACCAGCTATGAAAAAGGTGAATGCCAGTGAATTTCATGTCCGGTCATAACCTAACCTAACCTAATCTAACCTAACATTGTGTTAATCATAATTTCTTGCTTTTAATTTAATTTTTTCATGCATGGTTTTAAGTGCACCAGCTA
>JAGKTI010001702.1:0-30073 GCA_018397915.1 Birgus latro
TGGTTACTGTCCCCCTTGAGCAAGGGGATGGGTGTGTGCGTGTGTGAAGGTCACAGCCTTGCCCATAGATCGGACTATATGAGCTCCCAGCTCCCTTCTGGGAGGGTAAAAGCTGACGATCACTACCATCACTACCACCATCAAGTGATCCTGACCGACTGGTGAGTTACACACACACACACACACACACACACACACACTTGGAGGAAAGTTTGGGCCACATGGCTATCCATCACATGATGCTTCAGTAGCACTGTTAAGGTCAAGATGTGCTTCATTCTTCATTTATTAATGATATCCTGTTATTTTAGACTGGCCATAACTCATTTTGGGTCTAATCACACTTACTTCCTCAGATTGGCATAGTGTCTGCAAACCTCTAAAGATAGGTGAGGTCAGTGGTTGAACTATTGTTTACTTATCCTATCAATAGCTGTTGCATACAGTTTAGTGTTCAGAGATTCGCCTGCATTATGGATTGATGCAGAACCATTATGAGGAATTGTCCAGTCATTTATACGTAAAAATTTTGACATCAAGAGCTAGTTAAGGGTACATGGAACATTCCCAGCACAGTAGATGCATCTAGCTTCCTCCACTTTACTGTATGTGCCACTCATCACCAGCATTATTACTTGGTGTTTGGGCCTCTTTCAGGAGTTAAGTGTTTTCAGACTCTGCTAAGATATATATCAATACAGCTTGTGGGTTCTTATGTAAGCCATTATTATTGTCAAGACTTACTGCGCTATTCATTTACAAACATCTTAGTGATTGTGGCAGTGGATGATATCTTCATGTGGAAAGATTGTGGTCATAAACCCCTTTATGACAAATATGTATTTTGTACTTTGTCTTTGCCATCACCTGGCAGATTTTTTCAGGTTAGGAAAGATACTTTGAATGGAGTAGTTTGTTGTAACCATTGAACTCAGTCCTAGAGCTCCTTCCTATTAAATAATTTGATGGTAGTTGGGGTAAAATATTCATCAGATAGAAGGGGTTAATCCATTTGTTACTTGAAACCTAAGTACTTACCGTAGAGTCACAGTAATGATTGGATTGTCCATAGTCTTTCCATGTGTTTGTGGTGTGGTGGCTTAATTTTATTCTTTGAAATTATATATTAAGACTGTGATCTCGAGCAGACTTTGGTACTTGGAGGGATTATGCGAGAAAATCAATTATTTTTTATTTATATTTTTTTTCCCCCAGAAGTCATTTCAGTTGTTAACCGCTCGGCCATGTTGTGATAACCTAGTGAACCTTAGAAGCTAGTCTTGGTTCACCTCTCGAGTCAGGGTGATGTCCTTTTTATTTTAGTTACGCTGCTCCCATATGATTTTATCGTACTTAGGAAAGGCTTCACATAATGAAGGGGGTTTATTAAGGCCCTATCTAACCCCTTCAATTAGTCTTTCCTAAGTTAATGAAAATCAGCAGGAAATGGCAAAAATACAGTGAAAAGACTTCCCTGGACTCAGTGGGTAAATGTACATATTGCATAATCATGATGGAGTAGTTCATATCAGGCTTACTCTTTTCTGGGAATACTTAGGAGTACGAGAGGATACTGAAAGAGCAACTAACTGTTTTGTGGAAAGTCATTATTTTTAGAAAGTTGGTTAGAATGTTAACCCCTTGTATCCAATGATGTATTTTGTTTACTCTGTCAGGAGACTGTTGCATCCAACTCTGGAAGAGAGATTTAAACTGGAGGAGCTAAATACAGCATTTAATTAACTCCGTGAAAATCAATCTCCCTCATGCTGAATAAAGCAGTTTGCCAGCGTCAAGAATAAAGTGTACATCATTGGGTCATGGGGGTAAGTGATCTTTATCTGAACTTCATGGTAGCAATGTTATTAATTTTTTGTCAGGATGATATTATAGTCTAATTTCAAAACATGAAATATCAAAAAACATGTGCAATTTTATGGTGTAACCTTATTCCAAAACAAGATTCCCCCCACCCCCCAAACAAAGAATTAAAGACATCCACAGACATTATTGGAGGGTGATATAGTGGAGCACAAGTTAGGGACAAAGCTGTGTTCCCAACTAGTTTTCCAAATGGTACTTGTTATTAGCGATACTGGTTGAGAATAAACTCTACACAAACTGGTGGTCTTGTGGTTACAATATTTCAGAGTAACTGCCTTGCATAGGTTGTCCTCAGGTGGTGACTGAAGGTACAGTATTTTGATTGTGTAGTGCCAGTAAGGGGAGTATTAGTCATGTACTTATATATGTAGCCTACCCTTTGGTCCTTGTATTTTAATGAGGAGGAAATGGAAAATGTGAGTGCATTTAAGTACTTAGGTAGTATGATGAGAAAGGATTGAAGTTTAGAGGGTGAAGTGCTTGACAGGGTACAACAAGGAAGAAAGGTTGCTGGTTCTTTGAAAGCAGTGATAAGGAATAGGGAAGTGTGTATGGAAGTAAAAAAGTTGCTTCATGACAGTAATGTGATACCAACCCAAACTTATGGCAGTGAAGCTTGGACCTTGTTGGTAGGACACAGGTCAAGAGTGAGAGCAGTGGAAACTGAATCATTTGAAAGGAGCATGTGGAGAGCAGAGAGAGAGAGACTGACAAATGAGGACGTGAAGGAGCATTGTGGTGTGGATGTGATGTGATAGAAAACATTAGGAGAAATACATTGAGGTGGTTAGACCATGTGGAGAGGATGGAGAGCAAGAAACTAACAAGAAGAGTGTATATGAGTGAGGTGGGGGGGAGGAGACTGAGGTTCAGATGGAGGGATGGAATGGAGAGGTAAATGGGAGGGGGGGATGTGAGCTGGGAGCAGAGCAGTGAAATGGCATTGGACAGGGCAACATGGAGGCAGTTTGTTTATGGCCACCTTGTATGGGATTGAGGTGTCTGGCAATAGATAGGTAGATTTTAATGGTTTCCTGTAACCCAGACTATTAGTGTTAATTGGTAATCATATAAGTAGACACCTTGTTTTCTAGTGGGTCAAGGCACTGAAAGTGGATTAGACCTGTAATGATTTAAATTTGAGGGATAGGTAAGAGTTTGTTGACCTTATAATGTCATTCTGGGGCAAGTGAATGTGGACCTATGCACCTGATGGGGCAAAAAACAGATAGTGAACCTTTTCTCTACATCACCCTCCTGTAACTGTCATAATTGTCTCAGCTGCAGAAGCATTTATATTCTGTGTTTGGTAAGTGTGTATGGCAGATGTTGAATTAATTTTGATGTTCTGGAGAAGTGCGCATGAGGGGCGGCTGCCACTGTCATCTTGTCGCCGGTATTCCTTGGTTTTTTCCTTTATTTTATTTTATTTTTTATTTTTTATTTTTTTTTATTGTAAAGCTCATTAATAATTGTTGCAGCAATTCATGTTGACTTAATTCCCCTGTATGATATGTGTAGTGCATAGAAGAAAAAACTAAGTCACAAACTTTTATATGTCCATATGTGTCCATCATTCAATCCAGTGTTGCCCTAATCAGGAGATTTGGTGTTCTAGGCAAGTCTATTCACTTCAGACATTCCAGGCAAGGGGACAATAGCTTTTTTTTTTGGCATTATCTTGGGCCCAAAATTGGCTATCTCCCTGAATGTTGACATTTTAACAATAGATTAACACTAGAATAATACTAGCCATGAAGTACAATGGAAATGTAGAGCTGTAACACTTAGTCACTGAGCAACATGAAATAAGCTGCAAAAGGATGAGAATCTGCTAAATTAAAGGTAAAAACCATTATAGTTACTCATGGTATTACATGAAGTTTCTACCCAGAGGACTTGAACCTTTACGAACCACATGAAGATCAATTGTCGTTACTTGATAGACTTTTTTAACCTGAATGGTGGATATTGCAACAGGCAAAGTGAACTACAGTATGTACCATAAAAGTGAAGAAACGGTCATTGAGGGTATTTGCATCTTCAGATTTTTTTTTTTTTTAAGGGGATATATGGTTACAATCATCCCTGGGTATAAAGTACAGCACAGCTGCTGGAGTGATGTGGGACCAAAAGTGTGATAGCTGGCCTTGTTCAACACTTACAGAAGGGGAACTTAACTTTTGGCAGAGACTAATACATATGCAGTATATGTTCTACAAAACTACAATCTTTTCTTTGGGTTAGGTTGAATTTGTTTACCATGGATGGTAGCCAGTGACAGCAAGACATAAGCCATTAAGGAAAACTTGCCCACGTTATGTGGTGGTAGTGCAGTGGTGGTGCTATTATAGCTGCAGGACTTCCATAATTGAACTGCTAAGGTGAAAAAATTCTTTGACGTGCTTTCATGGCAAAGAATTGACACAACCATGAAGGGATTAGTCAGAATTAATAAATGCACCGAGGCTCAAATGCCTTATCCTCGTCTGAATAAAATTGTATAGCGTATATTGAAGAGTAAGTACAGGAGTTCTGACCGTAGAAAAGTAAAAAAAAAAAAAAAAAGGCTCGTGATTATCAATGTTGACAGTGAGCTCTGGGGGACCAATAGAAGCACCAACACTTACACACCATGTACTTGTCTTGATTATGAAGGAAGAACAGTATTGTCCTTGCTGTGCAGTGTACTTAGTGCATTTCACTAGTGAGTTGGGTAGTTTGTTTTAAATACTGTAATGAATTTCCTCCATTCTGTATGGAGAAGCAAGTGTTAGTGGTTTGAAACCCCGTTGGAACTGGGTAGTTGATGGATTGAATTAGACCAGATGTGAATTAAAAAAATAATAGGGCTTTGGGGTAGAAATAAGATTCCAGATGCTTGAATGGTACGTGAATGAGTCTGTCAGTAAATGGACAAAAATTGGCATTTATCTAAATAAATATAGAGACTGCAAAAGGTAGAGGTGAAAAGTGATAATGGGAAGAAAAGAGGATAGGAGGGGAGGGGTGAGGGAGTTCATGCACATAAAAATGGGATGATGGGTGTTATGCTACATACTCGAGGCTCAACCTCTTGCTCTCTCAGTACGAGGAACTGATCTGGGGTTCATTTCAAGACCGGGTCTAGAGCATGCAACCAGAGGAACGGCTCAAAAACACAGGCCAACCAATCTTAAACGTATATTGTCATACAAACATACAGTACTGGGCACAATATAAATGGGCAGATTATACGCACACTAGTGGACCAGAGGACAGGAGTTGTGACTACAGGTGACAGGGTAGTTGGTGTCACCCAGGTGGGGGATGGGTCCCATCAGGCGTGCGCTGTCAAAGGGCATGGGACTAATGTCTTGGGTCCGATCATCGTCGGGTGTGGGCTGCTGGGGAGCATAGACGGAGGCCTTTCCCAGGAGGAGCCTTGGTGAGTAGTGTCGGCCCTCGGGGCTTGGGCTTAACAGGGTGAGTAGGTGTGTTGCCTTATGCCTGCCCCTGGGGGTGTTGGCTCACCGGCTGGTCTGGGAAGGTCTCGGCTGGGAGTCCTGGGGGCGTCCCTCGATGACTGGGGGCTGCGACCTCGCCATTGTCGAGAGGGCGTCAGGGGCACTAGACCCTGGGACTGCAGATAAGAGGACAGTTGCTGTCCTCTCTGGCGAGCATGGTGGGTGCCGCAGTGATCCTACTCCCTTTGGGGGCTGCAGATGAGGGAAGTACAGTGGACGTTCCCTCCCCGACGGGCACGGTGGGCGCTGCCGCAGTTCTGCTTTGCCCTAGGAAGACTCGTGAGAGAGTACAGTCATTGTGACCGTCCTCTCCCCGGCAAGCACAGTGGGCATTGCCGTGGACCTGCTCCCAGTGGAGACTGCAGGTGAGGGAAACAGTGGACGTTCCCTCCCCGACGAGCACAGAGGGCGTAGAATAGACAAGAATACAGTGGCCGTCCTCTCCCTGGCGAGCACAGTGGGCGTCGCTGCGGTCCTGCTTGGGACTGTGGTTACACGAGTCCCACCCCGAACCTGGCGAGTGCTGATCTGGGTAGAGAGTAGTGCAGCAGGGTGGTGTAGCTCCTGCGGGCTCCATTGAGGGGAAACGGGGATCATGGTGGCGGGGGACGTATCCCCGTCTTGCTCGGGCCCTTTCCACGCCTCACTGTGGTCTACCCTTTGTGGTGGTATTTCGATGGGGAAATGATGTGACAAGGAATGGAGACTGGTGTAGCAGGTGAGTACTGTAATAATGAACGAATGATGAAGTTGTGGTGGTGGGGGGAAAGAGAATTGGAGGTTGGAGCTGCGGTGGACAGCAATGAGGTGAGGGAATGGGTGTAAGGAGGGGGGGGGGGGGGGAAAAAGAAAAGAAAAAAGAAGGGGGGGGGGGGATGGAGGGGGGACAACAAGGAAGAATGTAGAGAGAGGGATGGAGTTAGAGGCATACTTATCTATATTGTCTAGAGTCAGGTCGATTTTTATCTGTATTTCTTGTTGCTCAGTCTGGCATCTTGGCATAGCTCACAGAAGATTTGTTCTCTACGTTTCTTACCTTTACAGATATTTCTGGATCNTAAGTGCGGAGTGGGTGAGGTCAGTGGTGGGTAGTGAATTAGTGAGTTGGAGTATTTGATTGAGGGATTGGCGAGTGAGTGAGTGTAAGTGCATGGCTGGGTAGCAGGTATATGAGAGAAGAGAATGAGTGAAAAACTTGGTGAGGAAAGAGTTGTGTCAGTGGGGGTAGAACGAATGGAGATTGAGTACTTTGGGTGAGGGAAGAGGAAGAGGTTATCCAGAGTGGTGGGGGGAGCAGGCAAGTGCTAATGGAGTGATATGAAGAGTGAATGGAAAAGACAGAGTGAAAGACGAGGGAGGATGTGAGGACAGTAGCCTCGGAGGGAAGGAGTGGTGAAGTGAGTAGGGGTGGGGAGGGTGAGTTTTAGTGAGAGAAGGGAATCGAGGAGTGAAGGTGAAAGGGAGGAAAAGCGAGTGGTGAGGGAAGTCGTGGGAAATAAAATATGGAGCTTGGTTTTTGTAGCTCGCGTTGAGAAAGAAAAACTGTGAAAGGTTAGGTTGGGGATACTGGGAACAATGGATTTAAAATACCCCGGGCCCCAACACAACAGGTCGAAAGATCTACCGCAGTTCCAGCTCAAAAGGGGCAGGAGAAAATACGTGCACTCCGAGAAGGCACCCTCGAATCGCGGCGATAGGGACACGGAGCCAGTGCACTCTGCGGCCGCAAGTCCCTCTAGCCCGAAACCGCCCCTATCGCCGATCGAGCCACCAGTACCAGCAGCGACGAGGGCTCATCAACTTAGTGCTTGCTAGATGTGGCTTGGCAATGCAGAAGGAGTTCCAGAGTGCTTGCTAGATACAGCATCCCCGAGCTTGCTAGAGACAGCTTAGCAACGCAGAAGGAGTTCCAGACCACGCACTCTCCAGAGCCTGGGAGGCTTTCCCAACATGACGCTGAAGCTGGAGCTAACCCCCCCTCCCCCAACCGTACATGCACACACATGGGCCTCCCTCAGGTAGAGAGTGCCCTCCTTCCCCTGGAAAACGAATCCCGGGCTTGATAACATAAACTTGTCCATACTGTCTCGAGTCTCTTCTAACTTCACCACTAGACTCACTTGGGGCACAACCCTACCACCAGACTTAGAGGGAGACAGAGCCATGGCCATCAGGCCTCCACATTTCCGGAGCCAGAGTCGTAGCCTTTCTCCCCCTTAACCTAATCGTCACATTCACCACACTGCAACACCCGTACAGATGTAGAGTTAATCCCCGACCCCCTTCTTTTTCCAGAGAATACGCCGGCGATGAGTGTGTCATATCCGGGACATATCCCTCCAGATTTCCCCTCCCCAATTCACCTTCGCCCCAGATGACTGTTTCCTACAGATAGATCTCACAATCTCGGATGTTAAGCTGTGTATAAAGGTAAATGAAACAATAAATCTTTCGCCTTGCCATCTGGAGTTTGTGTTTACCCTGTACTCTTAAGGTGTATTGAGACCTGCTTTGGTGTCCCTGTATAGAAGAACCCCAATGGACTAGGAAAAATCCTAGTACAGTATAACAGGACTGGCAATAAAGTGGGGAGAAGAAGTCCTATGAATACAGATTGGCGAAAACTGGATTTGTAACACTGGAACTGAGAAGAGAAAGAAGTGACTCATGTACAAATAGGGCAAAGGGGGAGCCATATGAACCAACGGCGGCATAATGTCCCAATCCTAAATCGAACGTCTCATTGACACAACTCTGAGGAGCTATTTAAAGAGTCACTGCATAACCCGACAGTCACAGCCCGCTTCTCGTCATGTCGACATCTCCACCCCAGTCCACGGCGGGACCAGCTCTCTGCAGCAGCCGAGGGGGTCTGGCCTGTTCCTTCCACCTGGAGGTCGAGGGCCCTGGTCCAATCGACCATAAGGTTGAGGCTCCTCCGCCTTTCACCGTTCTACCACGGCCGACGACCTTCCCTCTGCCACCACCTGGATCGGGTCCTTCCCTCCACACAACCGCGACCGGTCCTTCTCTTCTTGGCTGCTACTGGAGAGCTGGGCGAGCCTCTACAGCCCTACTACATCAAGAGCAAGGGAGTTGAGGGCAGCGTCGGGGCGGTTTCGACCGGCAGCTTGTCGTCGGTGCCCCTTGCATCGGCGCCGCGACTTCCACCCTGCTCTATCCTTCCCAACCTGCCCTCGTCGACCATCTGTTTCCCGGCCTCACTCACCATCATGTCTTTCTCCTGCCCTTGCCGCCTTTCCTCGATCTCCAGTTCGCCTGCCCTGCTATGCTGTCATAGGAGAGCCTTTTCTGCCTTTCCTCTGATGGGCTCTTTGCCCGTGCCCCACCACAACATGACATGATCCCGACTCCAGTGGATGTAAAATTTGAACCTTGCTGGAAGGACACAAGTCAGAGTGAGAGCTAGTGGAAATGTTCTGAGAAGAGCATGTAGAGAGAAACGGACAAATGAGGACGTTGAGGAACCTTGTGGTGATGTAGACGTACTGTACCAGAAACCGTAGAAATACTTCGAGATAGTTTCGTCATGTGGAGAGAATGGAGAATGATCAACTGACTAGGAAAATATCTGAGTGAGGTGGAGGGGGAGGCTGAGGATGAGGTGGGGGAATGGGATAGCATGAAGAGGGTGAATCCTCAGATCTAGGATCAGTGGACCATATAGCTCGTCAGGGCAAGAAGAGATCCTCAGAGAGACCGCTACATCTTTCACCAGAAATACGTCACCCTAGTGCGAGCTAGGACTGCCACCCCTACGGTCACCAAGCACAAGCGCTACCATGAGGTATGCAGGCCCAAGTGAGATGGAGAGGCGTACAGTATGTAAGAAAGGGGTGTGTGCCAGCCTGATGGCAGAGGGCAGGTAACACAGAGGTCTTTCGTTGTGGCAACCCCTCACGGGAGTAAGGAGTCTAGTGATAGAAAGACCGTGAGTCTTTCTGAAATGCCCAACCTGCGGAGCGACCCCAACACCACAACCCCAGGAGGACATGGGGAGGTGGCACCTACCCTAAGAGAGGGCCACGGGGAGGTTGACAGGTGCTCCGTGCTACACTGCCCTACGTCACCTGTGACCTTACGCTCCTCTTACCAGCCAAACCCCCGGGAAGTGCATCGACTCGGTGTATTACCCTCCAACAAGGACTCGGGGGAAAACTGACCCTCACATAGTCCCAAGTAGGCCCTCGGCTACAGAATCCACCAGACCTGAGGCTAAAATAGGGAGAGAGACCACTGATCCTCAAAAACCTATTACATCCCAGGAGAGCGGCGGCGCAGTAGAGACAACCAGCTCTACTGTAGGAGGAGAGTCCACTGGACCTCCTTCTTACACCACCCGCCATAGGGAGCAGGCGTTTCGGCACGTCAGCCAGACGACCCTCGCCTGTCCTCCTGGGGAGGGTAGTGGAGCCCGTGTAGAGTCCACTGGGCCTACAGGGGGAGAGGCCACCGGTTATCCCCCAGCTGCAACTTTCTCCCGGCAGCAGGAGAGCAGTAAAGTCCACCGGACCTGCCATGGGAGTCAAGAAGTTCGTCGGACTTCCTCATCCTGTTGTCCCCGGGCCGAGTGGTCCCCCGACAGAGTCCTCCGGACCTGTCGGACCGAGGGAGAGTCCACCAGACCTCCTTCGCCCACTCACTCCGGGAGGGAGCCTGGGTAGAGTCCTCTGGACCTACCAAGCAGAAGGGGAGTCCACCGGACCTCCTTCCTCTGCTCCAGCGTGGAGTTCTGGCAGTCCCCTGGACCTGCCAAGTCGCGGGAGAGACCACCAGTCCTCCCTCATCCACTAGCTCGGAGGCTCCCTGCGAGGGTGTTGTCTCTGGCTCATCCCGCCCCACCAGAGGTCGAGTGAGACGCCTCTCCTGCTCCCCCTTCTCCACAAAGGGCGGAGACTGCTCCACAGCCGACCTACCGACGGAGTGTCTAGAGCGGACCCGTTGTGAGCCTAGGTGTCCTGTCCCTGTAGCCCAGCTCCCGACCCCCCCCAGCAGCTGACATAGTCCCCCAGGGCGAGCGGCCGCAGATGACCCCTTACGGCCTTCCCCTCCTGACGAGACCGCAGCCCCAGGACTTCGAGGGCCGCCCCACAGGCGACCCCAGGCCTGGACCATCCTGGACCCTCCTCCCGGATTCCCACTATGGCAAAGGGCAGGCGCCGGGCAAGGCGCCTCCTAGCCCTGTTTGGCCCCAGTCCAGAGGGCCCCCGCACCCCGACAAGAGAGGGCCACCCCACACACCGTCCTCCAGCCTACACCGGACTCCTGACATCGCCACACGAGGCCCCCCCCCTTATTGGGAATGCATCCCTGACGGCCCTCCCCCTATGCCGGGTCATCACCTGCACCTACCTGTGCCATGACCTAGGTGTGTCTCAGTGACTAGTGCAACAACTGTGCCCTCCAGTAGTGCTTTAGACCCAGGGAGTGTATTCCCCTTACCAGAGTGTCGTGACCCCTGTGTGACATCAACACCCTCCCCCTTGTGAAACCCAAAATCTTATGACCCTGTGGAAACTCAGTGCACATACAGAACATAAGTGACGCCCTCCCCTCGTGTAACCTTGTGTAACCTTGTAAACCCCCTTTTTCGACCCTCGTATATAAAGTGTACTGTGCTGTCTCTCGACCCCTGTGTAATATCCGTGCCCCAGTAATAACGTCACGACTCCTGTGTAATATCTTTGCCCATAAGTAGTGTCATAACCTGTGTAATATTTCACCTGGGAAACATAGTGTTGTGCTATATATGCTCTGTGTTGTCTCACATATAGAATTGACCTATGTACATGTAGTGTTAAGAGCACTGTATCTGTCTGTAATTAGGCAGTATACGTGTAATACTGGTTAGCCTGTGTTTGAGCCCTATGCCTTGTCTGCATACTCTAGCCCGGTCCTGAACAAAAGAACCCAAGCACATGTCCGTATCCAGCCAAGTAGTTGAACTAAAAATACGCAGTATAACACTTTTGTAGTGCTGGAGAAGGACTCCTTGTCAGGAAGGCACCGATACAAGTAAACAGTTTCATCCCAATCTCTCAAAAGGGGAACAGAGTTCACATTCAGATGAACCCGGGGTTATGGCAGCAGCAAGGACATCTAATACTACGATAGTCTTCTGAGAGCTGTCACTGGTGAAATTTCACTTTACTCCTTTCCGTCATAAGAGGAAGATCGGCATTTTAATATTAATCAAACATCCCTTTCCTCCCGCCGGTGACATTTTGCTGTTGGCCTCAAACTTTTTATATTTAATTATTAAAAAAAAAAAAAAAAGCCCGTCACGAAAGACATTTCGTAGGAAAAATTGGGTGTACTGTCAGTACTGTAAATAATTCTGAATATGCAGAAATTATTTCGTGAATATTAGTGTTGACTGAACTTTAAAAATATTTTAACCACAATTCTTAAGATTTATTTTTCCCCGCCAGTTTGTCCGAGTTCCTATATTAACACGAACCGTAAAACTATAAAATAAATATCCTGATATAATTTTAGTGATTATGACCAAAATTTCCAAAGGGAACTACTCTTTTACTGACATTTATTTAAGCGTTGGTTTTTACAGCAGTCATTTGCAATGTTCGAGTCTCTCATATGACGTAACGGTCGCTGCTCCTGCTCGATTTTTCAAGCTGAGCAGCACAGAGCCAGCCGCCGCCTTGTTCGTTGTGCGTTAAGCAGAGTTCAGTCATGAGGGAAATTGTGCATATCCAGACTGGCCAGTGTGGCAACCAGATTGGAACAAAGGTATGTAAATATCTCCCTGTTGCTTTAGCAGTAGTAATTTGTATAATCATTGTTTTGCTGAGTGAGTTAAAGCATGAAATGTGTGGGGCCGGTGGTCGTCACACCCCACTGCGCGCGCTTCCACCGCACCCAGTCCTTTGTCTTTATAATTAATTAAGAATTAGTCCAGGTTGTATTTGAGCTCTTGAATTAGGCAGTGTAAATGCTGTTGTACAATGCTGTTTGTTTGGGTTGGAGTATTATGTTTAGTGGTACTGAAAAGGCCCAAGGCGTGAGAGCGAACAACCAGCTGCACCAGAGCCGCCGCTTCCAGTTAGTTGCTTTCCCTCTTGCAATTTTCATTTGTGGTTGAATCGATTAGATTACCGTATATAGCTGTTTGAAGGAGCTGAGGGGACAGGCGTGGCAGAATGGAACAAATATGTTGTATGTGACGCTTGGCAACCATGAGTACTGCAGGCTTAGTCATTCATGTCTGTACCCCCCCACCCTTCCTTGCTCCTCCTCCTTCCTCCCCCCTCGCATGACTCAGAAGGCAGTCACAAAGATGGAATGTTCGTCAGCATGGTAATGTCTAGACAGTTGTATGCCATACTGACTGAGGCATCTAATCTGGACTGTTGAATATTTGGAATAAAAGGGTAAATGTGGGGAATTACACGCAACTGACACAAATGAATGTCCTTACCATTTTACCATTTTGTTTATGCCGTTCTAGCAATTATTGCTTTTCACCATATATTGCACCATTTTTAAAGTGGACCAACTTATGTAGTTGAAACTAGCATGATGTAACAACCCAGTATGCCCTAATTTAATATAATGTAACATAGACCTAATCCATAATTATCAGTAAAATTAATTACGATGGAAGGTATTAAGAATATATGGAGTGGAGGGGAAATTAAGTGCTGTGAAAAGCATGTACGAAGGAGCTTGGGCTACTGTGCGAGTAGATGGTGCGCTAAGTGAGTTCTTTGATCTGAAAGTCTCCATGGCTGTTTAATATATACATGGATGGGGTTGTAAAGGAGATGCAAGGTAGGGCAGTGGATGGGGGGGTGGCTCTAATGAATGAGGGCGAGATGTGGAAGATTCCGGTGTTGTTTGCTGATGGTATACAGTATTGTTGAGTGAAGATGAATGGGAGTTGCAAGGTTTGGTGAATGAATTTGGGACAGTGTGTAAGAAGAAGAATCTGAAAGTCAATGTGAACAAGAGTAAAGTTATGGTGTTTGAGAGGAATGAAGTCACAGAATGTACAGTGAGGTTGGATAGTGAAGATCTGGAGAATGTGAGTGCATTCAAGTACTTGGGCAGTGTGATGAGTAAGGATGGAAGTTTTGGGGATGAAATGCTTGAAAGGGTACAGCAGGGAAGGAAGGTTGTTGGTTCACTGAAAGCGGTGAGAGAGGTGAATATGGAAGTCAAGAAGTCACTGCATGATAGTATCGTGATCCCTACCGTTACGTATGGAAGCGAGGCATGGACCTTGGTAGTTGGTAACAAATCAAGAGTGAGAGCAGTGGAAATGAGTTACTTGAGAGTAGCATATGGAGTGACATGGAGGGACAGGTTGACGAATGAAGAAGTGAAGGAACATTGTGGGGTGGATGTGGATGTGGTTGAGAAGATTAGGAGGAATACACTGAGGTGGCTTGGACATGTGGGGAGAATGGAGAATGAAAGACTGACAGAGGGTGTATGCAGGTGGGGTGGAGAGAGGGGAAGGCTGAGGATGAGGTGGAGGGATGGAGTTGAGAGGTATATGAGGGAGGGGGGGAGGGTAGGCAAATGGTAGGTGACAGAGCGACTTGGAGGCGTTTTGTCTGCGGCCACCCTTTGCGGGATTAGGGCGTCTGGCTATAGATAGATAGTAATGGAGAAGTTGCTAAGAACTGAATGGTGTGCATATTAGTTTTTCCAGTAGATGGTTGTAATTATAAAATACAATGGGGGACTTTCAGTGCTGTCATTCCAAACTCAGTCCTACAACTAGTCTGTTGCTGGTTGCCTTTGCTTGTAATAGCCGTGGATTATTTGTACTCCAGTGTCTAACTGTGAGCTGTAGTAATGGCATATGACATTGGAATTACTAAAATATTACTTAGAAAAATCATAACCAATAAGAATTTTCTCCTTTATTTTCATAATTTTGAATTTATGAACGTAGACTCGATACAGAAATGTCAGGCTGTCACAACTAAACCTTGCATAAATTATATTTTATTTGCTGGATATTGTATCCGATCTCATATATATTAAGGCCTGCCTATTATACATTATCAGCTTTCGCACTGACAGTCCTTATGTTATCTGAAATTTAATAAGTAATCCCTCCAATATCCGACGTAATAGAGCCAAAGGCATGTCCGGATATTGGTTTTGACCGGATATTGGTCCTGAAGCTCCAGCATTGGTTTTTCATGACCCTAACCTAACCTAAATCAGAAAACTACCTTCCTACCTCCCTAGTGGACATGTATAGCACTTATTTAGGTCCCTTTTCACATAAATAATACATAAATAGCATGAATTTATTGAATTTTAACCAAAAAATGATGATTTAGGGGTAAGTGAGTCATAGGAGCTCAGAACTTGCCAGCATAGTATAAGTAAGCATCGGACATGGAAATCATCTTTTCTCACATTTTATGCACTAAATTATTGGATACAAAGCATCAAATACAGTAAATGATGTTAATTGCTACCAGAAAAATGGTTAGGTTAGGTTTGGTTAGGTTAGGTTATGACTGGACATGAAATTCACTGCTTCAACCTTTTTCATAGCTGGTGCACTTAATAACCATGCATGAAAGAATTAAATTAAAAGCAGGAAATTATGATTAACACAATGTTAGGTTGGGTTAGGTTAGGACCGGACATGAAATTCACTGCTTCAACCTTTTTTCTAGCTGTTTTACTTAAGAACCATGCATGGAAAAATTAAATAGCAAGCAGGAAATTATGATTAACATTTAGGGTAATTTTTTTTACACATGTACAGCCTGATGAAAACAGGTTAGGCATGAAAATCTTTATGGTAACCATAGGTTAGGTTAGGACCAGACATGAAATTAACTGCTTCAACCTTTTTTCTAGCTGTTTTACTTAAGAACCATGCATGGATAAATTAAGTTGCAAGCAGGAAATTATGATTAACATTTAGGGTAACTTCTTAACACATTAACAGCATCATGAAAACAGGTTAGGCATGAAAATCTTTATGGTAACCATAGGTTAGGTTAGGACTGGACATGAAATTAACTGCTTCACCCTTTTTTCTAGCTGTTTTACTTAAGAACCATGCATGGATAAATTAAATTGCAAGCAGGAAATTATGATTAACATTTAGGGTAACTTCTTAACACATTAACTGCATCATGAAAACAAGTTAAGCATGAAAATCTTTATGGTAACCATAGGTTAGGTTAAGTTAGGACCGGACATGAAATTAACTGCTTCAACCTTTTTTCTAGCTGTTTTACTTAAGAACCATGCATGGAAAAATTAAATAGCAAGCAGGAAATTATGATTAACATTTTTGGTAATTTTTTAACACATGTACAGCATGATGAAAACACGTTAGGCATGAAGTTAGGGCACTTACGAGCAAAAAGCGGCCGTCCTGATGTAATAACCCACTCTATCATCTCAGACTCTGACAGGAAGACGTTGCACCTGACACACCTTTCCACTTGAGAATCACCAGCACTTCTCACCAAGGTTTTTTTTTTATAACTGGAATAACATCACTTCACTGCACTGTACACAACAGTAAATTCCCGTGTGGTCTAGTGACGATCCATGGAGCCTTGTGAACTTCTCAGCAGCAGCTTTCAGCTCCGTTCCACGTACCAGCACACCAGCAGCACGTTGTTGTCGATACGAAATCAACATGGAGCGGTCGATGTCTGCATACTTAGGAGTAAACATCACCTTCCTCTGCACGTTTCGTCTGGTCTTCGATGCGAAATCAGCTGTGTACTGCTGTAGTTTGTCTCGGGACTTCTTGATATCAAACAAGGTGGAGCGAGGGAGGTTGAATTCGCGTAAGATGCGCCCTGTTGACCAGCCAGCATCCACCTTGTCCAATATCTGCCTCTTCTTCTCCAGAGTCAGAACCACTCTCTTCCTCTTCGCAGGAGGCGGGACCATCATCACACACATGATGAAGAAGGTGAAGAGCAGTATCAAGCACTGTAGGAGGTAGGGTATCACCACAAAAGCAATCACTTCGGCCGCCATTTTCGGAGTTGTTCACGAGGGAGGAGGGGAGTGGGTAATGGCGACCGATAGTGGCATCACGAGTGTAAACAGAGGGGATCGGCGCGCTGGGGAAATTCAAACTGACGCGGTCCCAAAAAATCGAAAATTAATCAATTTTTTCGGATTTTCTTTCATTTTGGGGGTTGGGCAGCCCAGAATGTCTGGTTAGTATGTCCGGTTATTGGACGTCCGGATATTAGAGGGATTACTGTATTTTGTAATTTTAAGCATTTAACATCATCACGAGGCTTGCGCATGCGTGTTAGAGGGACAATCCTGAATAGGAGAACAGACCATGCTTGTTTACCAAAGGTCTAAGCAATGAATGTTTCGTCCGTCCTGTGTAAATGTTTGAGAATGAACTTTACTGAGTTAATGGGATTAAATGTGATAACTCAGTCAGAGACTGCCGAATCAAATCAGGGACTACTTTTCAGCCTTCATTATCATCAATATCCTATCCTAGTAACGTTAAGATTCAAAACTCGCTCAGAGAGAGATTTATCTTTATCAAATGATGTACAAAGGTAATCAATGGCTTGCACTGGTGTGCCAGAAAAAAATCCTAGTTACTTTTATTACTAGTGTTATAACTATGCCTCTCATCCCTTTTCTGTCCAACTCTCTAATGCAAGAGTTAACCGTTACTCCCAGTCCTTCATTTATGCAACTGGTCAACTCTGGAACTGTCTCCCTCTGTCTGTATTCCCTGCTTCCTATGATCTCTAATCTTTCAAACGCAGTGTGTCCAGGCATCTCGAAATGAATGGATCTTGAATTTGGCTCTCTTTTGTATTGTTTTTTACTTTTTCTTGGAAGGAACAGTATGCGGACCCATGGCCCTTGGTTCCTTCTTCCTTGCATAAAAATGCCACTAGGCTACCCTTTGATTTTATATTTATGATGAAATTACATTACCTGGCTGAGTTTTAATTGTATAATACTCTGCATTTAATTGACATCACAGCAAAAAGTTGCTGCCTTAATGGTTATTTAAAATATGAAAACTGAAGAGAAAATGTATATACTGTATATTTTAACGTACAAGAGGATATTAATGTGTAATATAGATAGAAGTTGTACCAAGTCTCCAGTGCCATTTAGAATCATGTACCTTCAATTTTTGGAAGGGATGGTAAAATAAATCATAAAACATATACAAAATGATGATCAGGTAAGCCTCTGGGCCTCTGAATGAGAAAGTAATGTCAGAAGCCTAACTTTTTCAGTCCGATGATATACATAGTTTTATTCTTGCTGCCATATGATTTAACCATTTAGAATACTCATACTTAAGGCATTTAATAAAGTTATCATCATCCAGCTTAGTCTCCCCTGAGCTGAACAAAGTCTTCGGAATAAAGAATTAAATGATTTACGTCTTCTGTGAAGGAAACACAGTAGTTTAATCATGCACATGTAGCAGCACACACTCTAGGCTAACTTGTAATTGGCTGTATTTTTTTCCCTCATTGTATAAATCAAGGTACATTATGTAAATCATGCAAATATTGGACTTCAAAGCGTTGGTTAATCGCCACAAGTAAATGAACCGTATGCACATCCGCCTTCACCGAGAGCTAGAGAAAAGTGAGCTTTGTATTATCCCACCATGGGAATGGTCACTTGTGGCGTATGGAAACACATTTCGAGTGACGGTATTTGGCAAATATAAACTAAGGCTATGACAAGCTTCAAGAAAGCACTATTCTTACTATAAAAAAAGACAATACGAATGTAGGTATGAACACCAATTCCACTGAACTCATAAGTAACACAACAAAATGACTGTATGTAAGGGATTGCTGGATGGAAGCCCAATGTACACTTATACAAAATAGCCGATCAAAAGTATTCATTCATGGGTGTGATATTTTTTATCAATGAGTATTTTAGTGACTCGGTCTATAGTGTTGCTAACTCGTGTAAGATTATCCAGACATATAGAACAGTCACAATAGTTATGTTGCTTTTTCAGGTCTAGGACCAAGTTTAGGCTCACCAGCTAGGTAGCAGATGACACCTGAAAGTCCCTCATTAGAAGTGCCTCTTGTACTTGACCCTGTATGAGCACAGTAGTTTTTGTAGGCCTCTGGAAAATGTAATACATTCCTCTGGTCAAAGCTAAGCATACCGTACTAATTATTTGAACCATCTGGAGTTTGGGGTAGTTTGCAAGTACAGTAAACCCTCAATTATCTGGTGTAATTCAGCCAAGCCCTATGCAGGGTAAAGAAAATTGCCGGATATTGCATAGCATCCCCCATTGGCACATTATTCGGTGTCGAGCTGGGTATTGCATTACTATCCCTCTTGAACCTCGATCCTAAAAACTTTCACATAAGTAAATGGCGAAAATTAAGCCTAAAATACAATAATTTAATGATACAGTACAGTAATACAGTGCCGGTTGGCTACCGTTTACAAGCCAGTTGATACACCTCGACACCGGATATTGTATGGAACTGCCAGTTACTTCCTGTTTCGGCGCCAAATGTTGCATTGGGCCAGGTGATGTGACAAAGGATAATTAAGAGTTTACTCTGTTGAAATAACCATTATAAAAGTTTGTAGAGTCAGACAACAGTTTCTGGTGTTCATTGTTGATTTTAATTGTTTTTTGTTTTGAATTTTAGTATTGGGAAATAACTTGATTTTACAGTACATGCCTGCCCTCACCCCATCTAATAACATCACCTTTCTTTCTGTTTATCAAGGCTCCAACCTGTTTGCATGCATAGGCCTTGGCCACCTTATGGCTGCTTTCCATGCTGTTTGATGTTTAGTACCCTCTTTATTCAATCTCTTACCCTTGAGGTCACTTATCGTCCGTCCTAGGTCTTTTTTGGTCTGCCTCTCGCAGCCCTGCCCTCAGCATTCACACTTCTCACCCCCTGCACCCATTTATCATTCTCCATCCATTCCACATAGCCAGATCATCCCAGTCTGCCCATGTTCATCACAGTACTAATACATTTAAATCCTCTTCCTCCTCAATTCTTCCTTCATGATTCCCCCCCCCCCAGCCTGTCATTCAAGGACATGCTATACACATCCATCTAATCATTATCATTGTTAAGCCCATGATACTATCCTCTTCCCATACTGCCCAAGTTGCTGCTGTGTAGCCTTTCAATACATATAGCTATTGGTCTGTTGTTCAGAATATTGGTAATATTGGAGTAACATTTCAGCAAAAACCAGCCTCATCTAGAAGCCTGGGTATTCTGTTGCCCTAGTGGTTATGGAAATTATTCAAATTCGTCTTTTAACACTTTTTTTTTTTTTTTTTTTTTTTTGGTCTGACTTTAGGCATAGGGTTCATAGCCTGCTATCAAGCCCCAGCAATCCTCCTACATACCATACACCCCTACATGTCTCCACGTCGGCACTAACACCCACCATCCATATTGAATACATGCTAGGGCTGTCTCATACTGGGCTGGTGTATTGGTATTAGTGGGGGTATTTTTACGACGTGTAGGCGGGTCTTCTGATAGATCGGTAAAGCCTGATTTAATGAAATTCAAATCCTTAAACTGTTTCCTGCCCCAGCAGGGATTTGAACCTGGGTCTGTTAAGACTGCAAGCCACCTCTCTAGCGATTGAGCCACCGCCTCCCTCAGACCATTGTGAGCTACAGTTGAAACATTCACATTTAATGATGGTATATTGAACATTTCTTGGTGTTTCCTGTAAAATTATAGATTGTATGCTATCATAAACCCCTGGGAGTCCAGTTTTACAAAAGTACAGTATAATAATTTCCAGGTCAGAAAGATGGCTAACTTTAAGAGATCTTGGATTTAAGGTTAACCCCTTCCCCACCTCCAGCCCCTAAAAAGAGGGGGGAGAGGCTGTTTGCCATTGGTTGTCATGACTGTTTGATCGGCAAGCAGCATTAGCACATATAGGTACATATTACAGAACAGACAAACTTTTAACAGTTGGGATGCATTGCCGGAAATTTAGTTGGATAACAGTTGATCATATACCAAACACTGTAACATAGGTGCAATGGAGGTGTTTCTAGAAATAGTCAGCCACACATAAGTATAATGATACATGAGTGCTATATGTGTATTCTTTCTACTACCATATGTACAGGTATATGTATAAACCTTTGGGAAACATTAATAAAGGGGGGGCTAGAAATGATCATTATGAAAGTTGCTGAAAACCTAAATACTGTAGTTTGGTGGTGGTAGGAATGTTTGTTTATTTGAAGGGTTTATTTGAGTCAAATTGTGGAAAGTGGAAGCCAAATGGTTTCTTGTACACGTGGAAACCATTTACTACGCTGGATGGTGAGGAGACTGTAGCATCAGTCGAGCAGGGCAGTACTCCCAAGGAGGATGGAAAGCTGATGACAGGGAGAGCTGGAGCTCCCATTTCATCAGCCCTCAGGACTTGTTCCTGACCATCCCCCTTTGCTGAACTTTTTCAGTGTCTCAGTAACACAGAGAGTAGACCAGCATACTCTCTAATACAAGTTTCTCTAACTGTCAACACCAAACTACATACACGCTACACACTACACTTCCTTTTCAAAAAATTCTAAAAATGGCTACTGAAAATTGTGCCTCGGAGTCCCCAGGGGGGGGACCATAAATGCCCCCACCATCCGCCCCTCTCCCAGTGACGACTCTCGGAGCTGCCTGGAACCACTGTCTGACTCACTCCTTCTTCATTTCTGTAACATTCGCGGCCTTTCCTCTAACTTTCGCTCTGTTGAGCTCCACCTCTTCTCTAAACCTCACCTTCTCTTTCTTTCTGAGACTCAGCTGTCTGAGACAACTGACAGCAAACCCTTTTCTGTATCCTCCTACTTTCTCTATTCTCATTTCAAAGCCAAAGGTGGCTGTTGTGTATATGTACGCAATGATCTATCTTGCTCTCGTGTTCCTGAACTTGATTCTTCTGAATTCTCTACTCTCTCGCTTCGGTTCTCCTGTCATTCTCTGACTAAATATATCTGTGCTGTTTACTTATCTCCTAATTCTACCGACTATCAAAAATTCTTTGACTATCTTACTTCTGCGATGGAACACATTCTATCCATTTCTCCTTTCTCTGAAATCTCCATTCTAGGAGATTTCAATGTTCTCCACCACCTTTGGCTCTCCTCTCCTTTCACTGATCCACCTGGTGAACAAGCCTACATCTTTTCTATCCTTAATGACCTAGAGCAGCTTGTACAGCACCCTACCCGTATCCCTGACCGCCTTTGAGAGAGTTCCAACATACTTGACCTTTTCCTAGCAACTAATCCATCTGCTTACACTGTTAATCTTTTCTCTCCGTTGGGCTCCTCTGATCATAACCTTATTACCCTAACCTGTCCTATTGCTCCAGTACAGCCTGTGGACCCTCCAAAGAAACGCCGCCTGTGGCACTTTGGAGCTGCAGATTGGGAGGCCTTCAGGCAGTACTTCTTTGATTTTGCTTGGAATGATTATTGCTTCCATGGCCGAGAGCCATCTGAGTGTGCCCTGTGCATTACGGAGGTTATTCTCTCGGGCATGGAAGCATACATTCCTTTTTCATATCCTCTGACTAATGCAAGAAAGCCTTGGTTTAATCACGCTTGTTCTAATGCTGTCCGCAACAAAGAAAGGGCCTTTAAAAGGTACCGGAGCCAACCCACCCCTGAATCACATCTTTTTTATATTTCTGCCCGGAATCGTGCTAAGTCTGTTCTTCGCTCTGCTAATAATAATTTTATCCGTGCTAAATGTTCCCAACTCTCCAACTTGAATTCTTCTCACTCCTTTTGGCACCTTGCCAAAAACCTTTCTAACAACTTTACCTCATCATCCTTCCCTCCTCTTTTCTACTCTGATGGCTCTGTAGCTATTTCTTCTACTGATAAAGCAGATCTCTTTGCTCAGACTTTCTCCTCCAATTCTACCTTAGACGATTCCGGTGCTGTTCCTCCATCACTTCCCCCCTCAGATTTCCTCATGACTGGCATTAAAATTTCTTCAGCTGATTTATTTTCTGCCATCACTGGCCTCAATATTAACAAGGCATATGGGCCTGATGGAGTCCCTCCTGTTGTCCTCAAAAACTGTGCTTCTGTGCTTACACCCTGCCTAGGTAAACTCTTTCGCCTTTGTCTGTCAACTTGTACCTTTCCTTCTTGCTGGAAGTTTGCTCTTATTCAGCCAGTCCCAAAGAAGGGTGACCATTCCCAACCCTCTAACTATCGTCCAATTGCTTTAACATCCTGTCTCAAAAGTTTTCAAATCAGTTCTTAACAGAAAAATTTTAAAGCATCTTTCCTGTCACAACCTTCTTTCTGATCGTCAGTATGGGTTCCGTCAGGGATGCTCCACTGGCGATCTTCTCACCTACCTTTCAGACTCTTGGTCATCCTCCTTTCGGAACTTTGGCGAAAGCTTTGTCATTGGGCATAAATCTTTGATTTCCAAACTGACCTCTTACGGTTTCTATCCTGCTATCTGTGCCTTCATCTCTACCTTACTTTCTGGTCGTTCTATAGCTGCTGTTGTTGACGGCCATCGTTCTTCTCCTAGACCTATCAACAGTGGTGTTCCTCAGGGCTCTGTCCTATCACCAACTCTCTTTTATTCATCAGTGACCTAAGCTGTACATCTAACCCTATCCACTCATATGCTGATGATTCCACCCTTCACCTTTCCATTCGATTTCCGCAACGTCCATCTCAGCAGTTACTTCAGCAAACAAGGGATGAGGCTTTGGCACACCTTATGTCTGACTTGGCTCATATCTCTGATTGGGGTACCGGTAGCTAAGCCTCAGGTTCTTATGTCCGAAAGGGGTTAGTATGTGGTGAGATCCATTTTGTTACCATTATTTAGCGGTGAAAAGTATTGTGTTATTTGCATTCCAGTTTTGGGAGATAATCAGTGATGAGCATGGGATCCAGCCAACTGGGGAGTACACATCTGGGGTGGATAAGGACTTGATGGACCTGCAACTAGAACGCATTAATGTGTACTACAATGAGGGTAACCAGGGCAAGTATGTACCCCGTGCCATCCTGGTGGACCTGGAGCCAGGCACCATGGACAGTGTTAGGGCAGGACCCCATGGACAACTCTTCAAGCCAGACAGCTTCGTCTTTGGTAAGTTTTCAGCAGATTGTAGCCCCACCCATGTATGTGTGTGTGTGTGATTGGGGGGGAGGTGTTAACCTGTCTTACATTGCTTTTCAAAAGGTCGTATGTCAATTGAAAAGGTTAGGAAGCCTCACTAAACCATTGAGTATGTCCTTACCTTCAGATTTATCAGTAGAAAGATTGCAGATTTGATAAGGACAGCAGTGTACTGTAGTAAGAAAAAAGAAAGCCCCCCCCCAATCTCTTTCCCCCTCTATGCTAAAGGGTAGACAAGCTTGCTTGGAACACAGATGTATACTGGGTGGTGAGGCTGTTAATTTTATAAATTTCAGGGAGCAGCTGAATGATTTGAACTGGAATGTGCTGTAAGTTTTAGGGAGCAGTTGAATGGAATATTCTAATTCATGTTTCAGGAAGTAGTTTAATGGTTTGAACTGGGATGTGTAATTTTATATAGCTTTCTGTGAGCTCTTGAATGGTTTGAACAGGGCTTCAGTGGACTGGGAGTAACATGATAAGGCCAAAATGGATGTGGAGGGTGAATGGTTCTGTGGCAATTGGGCTACAGTCAACTGGTCGACAGGATAACTTGGCGACAGTCAGCTGGGCAAAAGGATAAGTTGGCAACAGTCAACTGGGTGACAGGACAACTGGGTTGCAGTCAACTGGGCTAAAGGATAACTGGATAACCAGATTACAGGATGACACCAGACAAACAGCTCGGAGACAGCTTCCTGGCTGGCACTCAGCAACAGTTGCCAATGAACAGTAGTAGGTCATAGACTGTCGTCACATCCATTCTGCTGTACCGCAACAGACGCTACTCTGAACCCGAGCGATGGCTGAACTCGTAACCTTGCAAAGAAGCAAAGTTAAACTTGTTCACTAAGGATTTTCTTACACAAGGGACAGGGCAAGAGGTAATAACATCTATTGGAAATGTGATAAAAGAAAAACAGGTATTGGTAGAGTAGTGTCAGTTGGTAATGACGATATAATGGTAGTGCGACTAACTAAAGAACACACGCATGCACCACGATGCGAAGAAGCTGCAGTGAAGAGGATGAAAAACTTGAAGCAAAAAGCTGTGGGACAGCCAGCAGCACATCCAGCTACAGCCATCTGCTAGGAACCTGAGGGCATATCTGATGTTGCAATAGCAGCTTTACCTGAGCGCAGGGCTGGTGATTTTTTATTTTTTAAAAAAATATAAAAAAATGATTTTTTAAAAATTTAAGATTTTTCTGTTTATTATATAGCTAATATTTACAAAAGCAGTATAATGAATACAGTTAACTGCATGTCCTGTCTGTCCACTGATGGTTCAGGCTGAAAGCCACTGCCCAGAATCCAGATACACACCTGTTTAAGCCCTGTCTGTAAACTACTGATTAAGGCTGAGTTGCCAGTGGTAATCAAGACAGCATATTCAAAAGCTGATTATATTACCACACAGAAAAATCTTAAGCTGATATTATTATGACATGGCCTTAAGTGGCCAAGTGTAGCCTACCTAGTCTTATGGTTTTGTTTTTTTATTTATGGCTCATTATTTCAGATGTACTAATAATTTCAATACTTAGTTACACAAATGTAAAAATATTTTCTGTCATACAATGTAACAATTTCTAATGGCACCATTCTCTTAAAACTGCTAACTTAATGCTTAGGTATCTGAATAAATGAATGCCAACACTGTTATACACAACTTTTATAAACCTCCATTTTTTTAGCAAAAAAATCAATGATTTAATCACATGATTAAATCAAGGTGGTTTGGGCATGTGGAGAGGATGGAGAGTGAAAGACTGACGAGGAGAGTGTATGTGAGTGAGGTGGAGGGGGCTACAGGGAGGGGGAGGCCAAGGATGAGATGGAGTGGAGAGGTACATGAGAGGGGGGCGTGAGTTGGGAATGGGGTAGTGAAATGGCAGGGGACAGAGCGACATGGAGGCGATTTGTTTGTGGCCACCCATGCGGGATTGAGGTGTCTGGCAATAGATAGATTTAATTAATGCCAGCTCTGCCTGAGCGTCAGTCCCTTTACCGACTGTGTTTTTCGCATAATACCGTATGTTAATTGAAGAGTGTGGGATACAATTTTTTTCCATAATTTAGATCTTGCACAAGAGTCTTTACACTCGAATTTACTATTAATTACTATTACTTAACTAGTATTAAATGTCTGTCTATCTATTGCCATACATCTTAATCCCTAAGGGGTGGCCACAAACAAATCGCCTCCATGTCACGCTTTTCCCCGCCACTTCATTTCCGTGCTCCCACCCCCCCCCCCCCCCCCCCCCCCTCTTATTTACCTCTCCATTCCATCCCTCCATCTCTTCCTTGGCTCTCCCCTCCACCTTACTCACATACACTCTCCTTGTCAGTCTCTCACTCTCCATCCTCTCCACATGGCCAAACCACCTCAGTGTGTTTTCTCTTAACACTTCCTATCTTATCCATTTCCACACCACAACGCTTCTTCACTTCCTCATTTGTCATTCTCTTTCTCTATGTGACTCCACATGCTCCTCTCAAATAACTCATTTCCACTGCTGTCACTCTTGACTTCTGTCCCTCCAACAAGGTCCAAGTTTCACTTCCATATGTTATAGTTGGTATTACAATACTGTCATGTAGCTTTTTCACTTCCATGCTCACTTCCCTGTTTCTTATCACTGCTGTCAAGGAACCAGCAATTTTTCTTCCTTTTTGTGTCCTTTGAAGCACTTCACCCTCTAAACTTCCATCCTTACTCATCACACTACCCAAGTACTTAAATGCACTCATATTTTCCATTTCCTCCTCATCCAACCTCACTGTACATTCACAGATGTTACTTCTCTCGAAGACCATAACTTTACTCTTCCCTACATTCATCTTTAGATTCCGTTTCTTATAGACTTCCAAACACATCCACCAAGCCTTGCAGCTCCCCTTTGTCTTAACATCACAGTATCATCAGCAAACAACAGTACAGGGAGTTTCCCAACACTGCCCTCTCCCACTAGGGACACTCCAACACCCACTGCCGTACCTTGTATCTCTTTTATTACCCCATCCATGTACAGATTGAACAACCATGGAGACATGACACATCCTTGTTTCAATCCAACCTTCAAATAGAAAAATTCACTTAGTTCACTATCCACACGCACTGCAGCCTTAGCACCCTCATACATACTCCTCACAGCCTTCAACAACTTCCCATCTACTCCATATATTCTTAATACTTTCTGCAATCCTTGTCTATCCACCCTGTCTTATGCTTTCTCCAAATCCATGAAGGCCACTTACAACTTCTTTCCCTTCTCTAGAAACTTTTCCACTAAAGATCTAAAAATGAATATCTGATCTACACAACCTCTTCCCTTCCTAAAACCTCCCTGTTCTTCTCCAACCAATTCCTCAGTTATTTCCCCTAACTCTGTCAGTAAGTATCCTACCATGTATGTTTCCTATTACACTAAGAAGACAAATGTCCCTATGATTACCACACACTTCTTTTTCCCCATTTCCTTTGTACAGGGGAATAATTATACCTGACTTCCAATCCTCCGAGGCTCTTCCTTCCTCCCAGGCCAATCTGCACAACTTCCACATCCATTCTACTACTATGCTTCAGCATTTCACCACACACTCCATCAATTCCCAGGGCTTTCCCCATTTTAACTTTCTTCATTGGTTCCACAATTTCCATCCTACTGATTTCTTCCTCTCTTCTCACATTCCTCCTCCTCCTAGCCATTCCCCATCCAATTATACTTGCATTACTCACATTCTCTGTGTTCAACAATTCCTGAAAGTGTTCTCTCCATCTGCTCACTTTTTCTCCCTTCTCCTCTCACAATCTACCATTTTTATCTTTCACTTCCCAGCTAACTTCTTTGGTACCCTGTCTAATTCTATTTACCTCTTTCCATAACATTTTCTTACATTCCCTCCACCCATAACATTTTCTTACATTCCCTCCACTTTACACTCGTTACTTCCAATTCCTCATCCACTCTCTTCTTACTCTCTTACTAATCTTTTCACCTCTCTCCTCTTCTCTACATATAAGTCTCTCTTCCATCTCTCAACTTGTTTCTCATCCATTCACTGTATACTTTCTTCGTTTGTGCCACAGCCTCTCTCAGCTCTTCAACTTTCTTCGTTTGTGCCACAGCCTCTCTCAGCTCTTCATTCCACCAAGCTGTTCCCTGCACCCCCCTTTCATCTTCTCTTCACCTCACATGCTGCACAGATTTCTTTTGTGAATATCTTGCACTCACCTTCCACATCCCCCATCTGCTCCAGTCCATAATTATCCAGTCACTCCTCCACTTCCCTCTTGTATTATGCCTTTTTTCCATCCTCTTGTAACCTTTCCACCCTCCTTGTATGCACTGCTTCCTCCTGTCCTTCCCTTCTGTTTCTCCATTTCATTTGGACTACAGAAAGTCCACTCCCCCAACTTCTATATACTCTTGCATCCATTACGCACAGTCTCAGCCTTTCATCCACACACACATGATAGTCATTGCCTTCCATTCATTCAGTTCATCACCCACCTTTCTCATCACTAACCACATATACCTATGGATCATTTTATGCCTGAAGAGGGTATTGGCTATCACCATCCTCCTTCCACAAATGTCCACTAACACACTGCCATTCTCATCCATCTCTGCAGGCACACCTCACTCAGCAACTACTCCATCCACCTTCACATTCCTTTTCCATTCATATCTCCAATAAAAAACATTCCTTTCAAACTTTTCCATGCACGCATCAACATTTTATCCAGAACTCCTCTCTCACTGCTTGCATGATCTTGTGTTGGTGCATACACACATACAGTTGCCCACATTTGTAGTCCAACTTCCAATCTTACCCACACATTCCTTGGGTCAACCGATCCATACTCTTTTATATTTCCCTTCCATCTGTTACAACAGTGCACACCCCTTCTTTAGCCCTCTCATTGTCACCTACTCCTACACATCTACTCCTTCCATACTCCAGTTCTCTAACACTCTCACCTCACCATTTATTTTCAGTTAATCCACATAAGAGTACATTCACTTTTGCACCCTCAAGCACCTAGACAATCTCTCACTCTTTCACCTCATCATTTGCACCCCTTACATTCCATGTAGCTATCCATACCATGTCCTTTGTTTGGTCCTTAGTCATTTTGGTCAGTCTTGGTTTGAGGCTTCTTGTTCGTATTTTTAGTTTGTTGTTTTCAGGGAGGGGCACTAACCCTCCGCCAACCTACTTGCTGTCACATAGGGAACACGTGTTGGTTGGTTATAAGGTTACCACCAAGCGTTGTAAATGCTTTCCAGGTTTACAGGAAATCATTTGGCTTGCCACTTAATGTAGAGCTACCCTAAAAACGTACCACTACACAAAGTGGGTGGATGATGGGCACCCCCACCTACCACAATTATTCATTGGCATTTAAAATAAATACATAATACCAGCATATTGTTGTTAACTTCAGCCTGACCTATTATTTATATTGTGTGTAGTATAATTCACAATTTATATATAAAAATGGTCTTGCCCAGATGTCATGTCTAATTAGCTGTTGCCCAGTTTACTGTCACCTAGTTATCCTATTGCCAATTGACTCACCTAGTTGTCCTGTACCCAGTTACCCCTGAACCATCTGAATGACCCAGCTGCTGTAGATTCAGTGGACCTGAATAGCATTAATTGGACCTGCCTGGATGTAAACAGACTGGGATTGACCTGATTAGACCTACCTATGCCATCTTTTATTGCCCCAGCATAAGTATAAGTGTTCAGGGTTAGTCTACTTCATTGTGATGTGTAATAGAAGAGTAACCAGCCGCTTGCACTGAATGGTGGTGTATTATCAAAATCCCCATCAACTTGTATTTAAAGCCTTGTGAGTGACATTGTTGTAGTGCCCTAACTTGACCACAGGGCTTTATATGTGTATTGGTGACAGGTGGTTAGTAGTAGTTCAGGGAGCTGTTGCCTCTCCTGACATGGAGAGGGCTCTCCCTACATGCTAAGGGATCTTTGTATGCAGCATGTTTTAGGAGTGTAATACTGTATGATAGTGCAACCTGGGCAGTAAAGGAAGAGGTAATTCGCAGGCTCAAACGTACAGAAATGACAAAGATTGGGTGGATGTGCAGTGCGTCCCTGCGTGCAAGGCCTGGAGGGGGATGGGTTTACAGTGGAAGAATTGAGAGGTAGGATAGGACTGGAGTGTATTGGTGTTGTGATGTGGAGAGGTAGAATGAGGTGGGTTGGGCATGTGGAGAGGATTGAGGATGATAATTGGGTGCAGAAAGCGAGAAGCGTTAATATCGGGGGTGGGGTTATAAGGGGTAGACCGAAAAAGATGTGGGACGAGGTCTAAGTGTGGTCTCAGGGTTAAGGGACTGAACAGGGAGGCTGTCATACACCAAGTAGTGTGGAGAGCCACCATTAGGCGATCAAGGCCGACAAATGCAAGCATGTTGGAGCCTTCAAACATGAAAACGATGTGTGTGTGTGTGTGTGTGTATA
>JAGKTI010001702.1:40051-55258 GCA_018397915.1 Birgus latro
GTTATGTAAATTAGTATGAATGAAAATTGAAATATGAAAAACATTTCCTCGATTCCCTATTTTCAGAAGGGTCTTTAGTCATGGCAGCAGTCGGGAAGGCGGACACTGGCGGACACACCACAATAATCAGTTGTGAAATTTGATATGGCCCTGTGTTTATAGATTAACATTATGAACGTAAATGTTCCTGTATCAACAAATCACCCACAGAGCTATGGTGAGTGTAAATGTGATTGGTATTCGGAGAAAAATATATGCATTCTATTGTTATGCGCCATGAAGGGCCAGTCTTAGCCATTTTCCCATGTCACTAACGTTATCCCAAGTAGTGAGCATAATGCACAACTCTTCGCGTATTCCAATAGACTGAGGAATCATTCGCCTTGCTGTTTCTGATAAATTAGGCGTAAATTAATTATTCAGGGTCTGGTAATAAATATAGAGAATGCCGAACGGAGATGGTGGAGAATTGTGTAGAAGGATAGGGTGAGAGCCGGGAGTGAGAAAATGCTCAGTATGGGTCCCACTCAGCTGATTGTAAACAAGTGATTGAAACCATTACTCGAGTTGTTCGCAGAGCATAGCTACAGGCTGAAGTTTCTCATTAACAATAATGCTGATTGATTGATAGGCTAAATGTTCGGAAGAAATCACAAGTGGAATTCAAGTTCTGTATTTTGATTTTTTTTTTTTTTAATCACTTTGGGCCCTGTATTTCTGGTGTATCTCCACCAACATGTGGTGCTCTGCATAGACTTCACAGCCTGCTATCAAGGCCCAGCAGTCCTCCTACATACCATACACCTCTACATGTCACCACTTCAGTGCTAACACCCACCGTCTACAGGACTGTGTATTGG
This sequence comes from Birgus latro, assembly GCA_018397915.1. NCBI lineage: Eukaryota > Metazoa > Arthropoda > Malacostraca > Decapoda > Coenobitidae > Birgus > Birgus latro. The sequence continues at coordinate 40,912 of JAGKTI010001702.1, forward strand.
TATTAGCGGGGGTATTTTTACAACATGTCGGCGGGACTTCAGGTAGATTATTAAAGCCAGATTTAATGAAATTCAAATCTTTAAACTGTTCCCTGCCCCAGTGGGCATTTGAACCTGGGTCCGTTGGGACTGCAGGCCACCTCTCTACCGATTGAGAAGTGCTTGTAAGTGTGATTGTCGTGTTGGGGTGGCTTTGGATGTGTGTGTAGTCTGTGAACCAAGAGTAATCGGCCTGCCATAAGCTGATTGGGTGCAAGCATACTAGTATGCGACACTGGTTCAACCACAGCATCCCCTGTGTCCGCCAAAGTAGTATGTGGCTCGGTGAACGCTTCCCAAAGTTTTAACAACCGTGATGGGTGGCGAACCTGCATCCACCAGCGTGTGAGACGCACACACTACTGCTGTACCACAGAGGCTTGCTGACGATTTTATACCGTACATCACTACTATAGTAAATGAACTTCCCCTGTTGGGATCATTAATCCTTTCTGGGGCCTCATTAATATTCCCAGTGTCATTTGCGACAGAATTGTCTTAGATGAAAAGTGTGTGCAATTTATGATGAGATAAACTGAAAGTGCTTTAAAATACAGTACTTGAATTCTTGTTGTGACTTTGCTCTGTTTACCATTGTATTCCTACCAGTAAGGCATCAAAGATGCTGATGTGAATTATGCAAAGCCTACTGAAACACATTGCAGGGTGTTTTGTTTTTCACAGTGAGCCAGATTTGTTGTACATGCATTCAGCCTATTGATGAAGGAAGGCCTCTCCCAGCTTTCACCATGGCTTGTGCGATTGACAGTCTTATCTTTGTTATTCATGCATATTGTTTAGTTTCATTTTTCAGTGCTTCAACTTCCTTGCATGCATAAGCCTTGGTCACCTAATGGCAGCTTTCCTTGTTGCTCAGTCTCTGACAGCTTTACCATTCAGTCCCTGATCCCTGAGGTCACACTTGCCCCAGGTCTTTTTTCTGTCTACCTGTCACAACCCTACAGCTAACATTAACGCTTCTCACTTTCTGCACCCAATTGTCATCCCCCATCCTCTCTACATGCCCAAACCATTTGAATATACCTCTTCTCATCACAACACCAATACACTCCAGTCCCATCCTACCTCTCTACTCATCCATCGTAAACCTAGCCCCCCCCCAATCCTCACACTCAAGGAAGCAATGCATGTCCGCCTGATCATTGTCATTTTTGCATATTCTGTACTTTTTTTTTTTTTTTTAATCTCCCTACTGGCCTTTAATTGTTTTTCCCACTACTGTATTTTTTGTGGTCCAGTCAGGGACTCTTTATTATTGTGTTTTCTTCTTTTGCCATGCCTGGTTTATGCATTTGTATTTCATCTGTGTTCACACCTCTGTAAAATACTTCATTAAATCTTTTTGTATATTCAGGTTGATGTACAGTATTCCTTTATTTTAGTGTTTTTCCCAGCAGAGTTGCTCTCTTCTCGTCATCAGTGTTATTCTTAACAAAAATGCCTTCTTCCTGCCATATAATGTTATTCCCAACCAAGTTGCACTCTTCCTCTTAGTCTTATCCTCAACAAAGTTGCTTTCCCTTTTTTTTTATTAGTGTTATTCTCAACATCAGCCCCTCCATTGCCCTCTCTCCACTGCTTAACATTTTCTGCATAGATTTTGTGAGTTTTCAAGTTTCTCATTCTTGTTTGATATTTACTGATATCAACCTTTTCTTCATGTTTGTAGCTTTTCACCTAATTTAGTAAGAGGATGTATGAAGAAAGTGGATGAGGAATTTGGAAGGAATTTGAGTGTAAAGTGGAGGGAATGTAAGAAAATGTTCTGGAAAGATGTAAAGAGAGTTAGACAGGGTGTTAAGGACTGTAGTCGGGGAGTGAAAGATAAAAATGGTAGATTGCTAGTGGAGAAGGGAGAAAAAGTGAGCAGATGGAGAGAGCACATTAAGCAATTGATGAACATAGAGAATGAAGTAAAGGAAGTATAAGTGGCTGGGGAATGGCTGGAAGAAGGAGGGACGTGAGAAGAGTAGGATGGAAGTTATGGAAGCAATGAAGAAAGTCAAAATGGGGAAAGTGAAAGGAATATATGAAGTGTGTGGTGAAATGCTGAAGCTTGGGGGAGAGATAGTACAGTAGTAAAATGGATGTGGAAGGTGTGCAGATTGGAATGGAAGGAAGGTAAAAGTCCCAGAGGAGTGGAAGTCAGTATAATTATTCTCTTGTACAAAGGAAAAGGGGAAAAAGAAGTGTGTGGTAATCATAGGGGCATTTGTCTTCTGTGTAATAGGAAAAGTATATGGTAGGATACTAATAGTTAGGGAAATAACAGAGGAATTAGTTGGAGAAGAACAGGGAGGTTTTAGGAAGGGTTGAGGTTGTCTAGATCAGATATTCATTCGTAGGTCTTTAGTGAAAGAGTTTCAGAAGAAGAGGAAGAAGTTTTATGCAGCCTTCATGGATTTGGAGAAAGCATATGACAAGGATTGTGGAAAGTATTAAGAATATATGGAGTAAATCGGAAGTTGTTGAATGCTGTGAAGAGTATGTATGAGGGTGCAAAGGCTGCAGAGTGTGTGGACAGTGAACTGAGTGAATTTTCTTTTTAAAGGTTGTATTGAAACAAGGATGTGTCATGTCTCCATGGTTGTTCAGTCTGTATATGGATGGGATTATAAAAGAGATATTGTACAAGGTAGGGCAGTGGATGTTGGAGCAGCCCTAATGAGAGAGGGCAGTGTGTGGAAACTCCCTGTACTGTTGTTTGCAGGTGATACTGTGTTATTAAGTTAAGACGAAGGGGAGCTGCAAGGCTTGGTGAATGAATTTGGGAGAGTGTGTAAGAAATGGAATCTAAAGGTAAATGTAGGGAAGAGTAAAGTTATGGCTTTCGAGAGAAGTGAAGTCACTGAATGTACAGTGAGGCTGGATGAGGAGGAAATGGGAAATATGAGTGCATTTAAGTACTTGGGTAGTGTGATGAGTAAGGATGAAAGCTTAGAGGTTGAAATGCTTGAGAAGGTACAACAAGGAAGAAAGGTTGCTGGTTTGTTGAAAGCTGTGATAAGAAATGCGGATATGAGCATGGAAGTGAAAAAGTTACTGCATGACAGTATTGTGATACCAACTCTAATGTATGGAAGTGAAGCTTGGACCTTGCTGGAGGGACAAAAAATCAAGAGTGAGAGTAGTGGAAATGAATTTTTTGAGAGAAGCATGTGGAGTCACATGAAGAGACAGACAGACAAATAAGGAAGTGAAGGAGCATTGTGGTGTGCATGTGATAGGAAGCATTAGCAGAAGTACACTGAAGTGATTTGGTCATGTGGAGAGGATGAAGAGCGAGAGAGTGACGAGGAGAGGGGGAGAGGGAGCGGGAGGCCAAGGATGAGATGAAGGGATGGAGTGGAGAGGTGTATGAGAGAGAGGGGTGTGAGCTGGGAGCAAGGCAGTGGAATGGCAAGGGACAGGGTACCATGGAGGCGATTTGTTTGTGGCTACCTCGTACAGAACAAAGGCATCTTGCAGTAGATAGATAGATTATCTGTCAATTTAATTATTGTGGTATTTTATTAGCTATAATTCAACCAATATAAATTCAGTACAATAATCCCTCATTTATTCAGATAGGCATGTCCAAGTAGTGGCAGCATCTGGATAATGAACATTATTCCCTTACTATACCCAGACCCTATCTATACCTAACCTCCATCCTGTACCTAACCTGTTTGTATAGTACCTATGCTTAATTTGACAGTTTCAGTCATTCAGGCATGTTTAGACATCAAAACATTCATAAGAATATCCACAGTAATGCTAAACATCAAGAAAATCATGCAAAAAAAAAAAACACTGAAAACCAAAAAACACCCTACCTATGCACACTACTGCATGGACAGTACTCCTCATTATTTTGGTAGTGTTTTCCAGTCATTCTGCCATATTTTGACATCAAAACCTACATAGGAATATCCAAAGGATTGCTAAACAAGAAAACTATGGGAAAAAAAAAATGAAGACCAAAAAACATCCTACATACACACTACTGGATGTGCAGAACCCCTCCTAATTTTGGCACTGTTTTCAGGTAAATCTGTCATATGTAGACATCAAAACACACATAGGAATATCCAGAGTAATGCTAAACACCAAGAAAACCATAAAAAAAAATCATTGAAAACCAAAAAACACCCTTCCTATACACTATGGTATGTATAGTATACCCCTCCTAATTTTGGCACTGTTTTCTGGTCATTCTGCCATATTGAGACATCAAAATAAACATAGGATTATCCATATTTAATGCTAAACATCAAGGAAACAATGCGTAATCAACGAAATCCGCAAAAAAGTGACGACAGTTTGAAAATCAGTTATCTGTGATGAGTGATTGCTCCTGGGGCTCCAAAAAAATTCAGTGGCCAAATATGCCACTGGATTTGGTTATATCAGCATAAATCACCTTCATTCATCTTCGCTGGTGTTTATACTACGTTATAGGAAGCGAGGAGTGTGTGCAGCAGCACAAACTGTTGATTTGTGACATGGTGCTTAAGGAACGAATGATGAGAAGGAGGACATATGTACCTAGGAGGAAAATATGGAAGCTGGGAAACCAATCAGTAAGGGATGCCTTTTATAGTGAGATGAGGAGAGTGGTGGCTGAACAGGAAGCCGTAGATAGAGACGTTAATGAACAGTATAGAGCCCTTAAGAACAGCCTCTTGAGAGTTACCGATGCAGTGTGCGGTTGGACAGGGGGCCCACCAAGACATAAAGTGACTTGGTGGTGGGATGAAGCTGTAGAAGCTGCAGTTAAGGAGAAAAGAAGGCTTTTCCAGGAATGGAAGAAGGGTGGTAACAGGGAGGAGTACTTGGCTGCCAAGCACAGGGCTAGAAGAGAGGTATACAGGGCGAAGTCTGAGTCACAGAGACTTTTACTTGATAATCTAAATCATGAAGGAAGGAAAAATATGGTTTTTAGGGTGGCAAATCAGGTGAAGAGAGATAATCGGGACATTGTAGGCGAGCAGTGTGTGAAGAATGATGAAGGAAGGGTAGTGGTGAACAGTGAGGATATTAAAGATGCATGGAGAGAGCATTATAGCCGGTTGTTGAATGAGGAGTTTGATTGGGATAGGGAAGGTTTGGAGCCCGCTGATCCAGTGTTTGGCCCTTGGCCTTTGATTGACGTTGCTACTGTGAGTGAGGCAATAGGCAGGATGCGGGTGGGGAAGGCGGCAGGTGTGTCTGGGTTGACTGCTGAAATGTTGAAGGCCTCTGGAGATATCGGGGTGAGGTTAGTCACTGACCTGATAAATATGATTATATATGAGTGTGTGGTCCCAGATGATTGGCTGAAGAGTGTAATTGTAAATGTGTACAAAGGGAAGGGTGATGCCCTGGAAAGGGGAAATTACAGAGGTATAAAGCTCTTAGATCAGATAATGAAAGTAATGGAGAGAGTTCTAGAAGGTATGATTAGAGAAAGAGTGAATATCAATGAGATGCAGTTCGGATTTATGCCAGGCAGGGGGACCACTGATGCCTTATTCATTGTTCGACAGCTTCAGGAAAAATATATTGGAAAGAAAAGGGATTTGTATTTTGTTTTTGTTGATTTGGAAAAGGCCTTTGACAGAGTCCCTAGAGAGGTGGTGAAGTGGGCAATGAGAAAGCTGGGGTTGGAAGAGTGGCTGGTTAGGGTGGTTATGGCCATGTACGTGGGTGCTCGCACACAGGTAAGAGTGAATGGAGTTTTGAGTGATGAGTTTCCCGTGAATGTTGGTGTGCATCAGAGGTCAGTTTTGAGTCCCTTGTTGTTTATCATGGTGCTCGAAGCCCTCTCACGTGACTTCAGAGATGGACTCCCATGGGAGATGTTGTATGCTGATGATTTGGTGTTGATTGCTGAGAATGAAGGGGAGGCTGAGGAAAGATTTAAGAAGTGGAGGGATGGTATGGGGTACAAGGGCTTAAGGGTAAATGCAGATAAAACAAAAGTGATGATATCTAGGGTTGGTGGCGGTACAATCAGAGGAGAGGGAGAGTGGCCATGTGCAGTTTGCCACATGGGTGTGGGAAGTAATTCCATCTTGTGCAGTGTTTGTGATAGATGGGTGCACAAGAGATGTAGTGATATTAGAGGTAGACTGCGAGATAATGCTGATTTCATGTGTGCGGTGTGTCGGGGAGAGCAGGTGGAGATTGTTAGGCATGAGAGGGTTGAATTTGCAGGTGAGTCTCTTGAGTGTGTGGAGGAGTTTTGTTATCTGGGAGACATGTTATGTGCCGGAGGTGGGGCTGCAGTTAGCTCGGTTGCTAGAGTGAGAAGTGGTTGGAAGAAGTTCAGGGAGCTGTTGCCTCTCCTGACATTGAGAGGACTCTCCTTACGTGCTAAGGGGTCTTTGTATGCAGCATGTGTTAGGAGTGTGATGCTGTATGGTAGTGAGACCTGGGCAGTAAAGGAAGAGGATATTCGCAGGTTTAAACGTACAGAAATGACAATGATTAGGTGGATGTGCAGTGCGTCCCTGCGTGCAAGGCCTGGGGGGGCTGGGTTTACGATAGAAGAGTTGAGAGGTAGGATGGGACTGGAGTGTATTGGTGTTGTGATGAGGAGAGGTAGGCTGAGGTGGTTTGGACATGTGGAGAGGATGGGGGATGATAATTGGGTGCAGAGGGTGAGAAGTGTTAATATTGGGGGAGGGGTTGGGAGGGGTAGACCGAGAAAGACATGGGACGAGGTCATTAACTGTGACTTAAGGGTTAAGGGACTGAATAGGGAGGCTGCCAGAGATCGAGCAGCGTGGAGAGCCACCATTAGGTGACCAAGGCCGACACATGCAAGCATGTTGGAGCCTTCAAAAACGAAAATGAAAACGATAAGCTAATAAAAACACATAAAGCTGATAAGTAAAAGTACAAAAATGCAGTGAGAATAAATTGTTCAGGAGTAAAACTTATCATCATATAACTTCCCACAATCTTAATGCAAAATTTCTGGATGCAGAATTTCATGAGCTTCTCATGGATTTTGCAGAATGTTGATACAACCATTATTAGGTGAATAAATCACAAAAAACATTTAAAACTCACTAGTCATTGTTACCATGGAGGAGGGTAGGGAGCTGGGAGGGTATGGAGGAGGGACAGTAGGGTGGGAGAAACGAGGCTTTGGGGAAGATTCTCCCCCTTCAGTCATGAGGTGGATGGGCACTTTTACCATACATTTACTTATGGCTTGTGGTCTGTTAGGTGCCGAGTGGCCATGTGGAAACACAAATCAGTGACTGAGGGATTTTGGACATTCAGTAGAGAGGCTGACGGCTGCTGTCACCGAACATGTACTTCTGGCTTGCGGTCTGTGTTACAATCTCAGGGGCAGTTAGGAAAGACTTAGCCTGGTGGCCATGCAACTTTGGACATTGGGTGGGGTTGCGTACGGACGTTTTGACACCGTTTGTGGGTTACAGTCTTATTACTCGGGTGCTGGAGGTTCGTTGGGAGTGATTGGACAGGCTTGCGTCTTTGACTAATCAGTCCAGGGGCGGACAGATATTTTAGCTCTGGTTGTGGGTTATGGCCTACTTCCCACTCATGGCTTGAGCCCAGTGGCCACGATACTGAATGTTTGAACATGTCGGCTGGCCAGCTGAAGTTCTTGGGAACTTTTATGTCTGGATAATAACAGGTAAATTTGGATAATGGTTCAACAGAGCCAGGGTCCAGTGTCTGGATAATGAATGTGTCTGGATAAGTGAGGGACTACTGTATACTCTTCAACTTGGTTTATCCAGATTATTGCAGTCATTTCATGGTAGCAGTAACAAATGCTGGATTGTACCTTGGCAGTAGATGGTGGAGACCATCATGCGGGACTGTACCTTGGCGGTAGCTGGTGGAGACCATCATCCACTCACATGATGTAGTGCTGCCTACTTCTTCCTTCATCTCTATCATTCATTTTCTCAGTGTGCCCTCCAGTCATCCTATTCTGTCATTCCTGTCACTTTTTATTACTCTTCTTTTGTTTTTAAGTGGCTTTACATTGAGTGACAAGCCTAATGGTTTCCTGTAAGCCAGGAAACCATGTACAATGCTGGGTGGTAAACATATAACCAATCCATACTTATTCCTTAAATGTCATCAGTAGGGTTGGTGGAGGGTTAGTGCCCCTCCCCATAAAACAGCTAGCTCAAAGACAAACAGCCATCCCTTAGGGGATTATGGTGTCTGACTATAGATAGACTGCATCTTCAGGTACCAGTAAGTGGATCTACTGACAGTGTTCATGTAATGTCATAGCCAGAGAATTGGCCATTTGGTGGCAGTAGATTAGTGCACTAAGTTAGTTGTCTAGCAGTTCTCCTTTTTTCTCTGAGTATATAGTGCACTAAGTTAGTTGTCTAGCAGTTGTTCTTATTTGTCTGAGTATATAATCTGGATAGAGTGAATTATTGCACAGTTCATGGGTGTCATAATAGTCAAGATCTAGAGAAACACGTAGAATTCTGCAGGTTGCTGTAGATAGCCCACAATCGGGGGAAGGGGGGGGGAAGCAACCCGGGTGAGGAAAGAATATTCCTAACGCTTGCATAGCTGAATAAAACTTTTAAAGGAAATAACCTCCATAATAGCAGTTCCTTTTTATTTTTTATTTTTTTTTAAATGCAAGGAAGAAGGAACCAAAGACTAGGGCCTGCATGCTGTTCCTTCCAAGAAAAAACAAAAACAACATGAAAGAGAGCCAAATTCAAGATCCGTTCATTGCGAGTTGCCTGGACACACTGCGTTTGAAAGACTGGAGATCATAGGAAGTAGGGAATACAGACAGAGGACAGTTCCAGAGTTGATCAGTTGCATACGTGAAGAACTGGGAGTAACGGTTAACTCTTGCATCAGAGAGTTGGACAGGAAAGGGATGAGAGTTTGTTGCCAGATGGGTGCTACGTGCCAGTTGTAGAGGTGGAGGGATGCAAGCAGACAGCTCAGAGGAATTGTGGCCATTGAAGTAGCGATAGAAAAGAGAATGCAACAGTATGGTGAAGAGACAGAGGTTGAGGGGAATCAGTAAGAGGAGGAGAGTTAATGAGATGAAAAGCCTTTGACTCCACCCTGTTGAGAAGAGTGCATCTGGGGAGCCTCCCCACACATGAAAGTTGTACTCCACATGGGCAAATAAATCCTGTGTACAAATTCAACAACTGTGCACGGGTAAAGAAAGTTTGGAGTTGGCTTAGCATACCTAATCTCTTGGAAGCAGACTTCACAAGAGATATACAGTAAGTCCTCATTTTTTGCTGTTTTGATGTTCTGCCAAAACGTCGCGAAACGTGAAACGTCGAAGTGTGAAGTTAAGAATCAGTGGGAAAAATAGATGGCCGTTCCAGTGGGACAGCTGCCTACCCTATCAAAGTACAGTACTATAACACCAAACAGGTCCTACCCGAAATTAAATGTGGAGTGTTTACTAGTTGCTTATACAGCATAACACAATAAACATGTACCTGAAATGACATTAGAACTGTTATAAAGGGCTGCAACACCAAAAATCCTTGACAGAAATAAAGTAAACATTGTCATGAGTGGCAGGTGAAAGTGTGTTGAGGGTGGATGGGCTAGTTACTAGGTGACATGGGCCTCTCTGGGGAAGCCCTATCACCTAAGTCGAAGCCCTCAAAGTTGAATTCAGGCTCCAGCAACTCCACTTCCTGTCTGTCCACTTATCCGCCTTCATCCTCCTCTCCTGTCACATCTAAGTCTTGGATAATAGCAGCCACATTCTGTGTCACATTAAAAAATCGTGTGATCCTGGCTTGTCTCTGCTCCAATATGTTTCTGTTGTAGACTGCCATCATTGAGACTTGAGATCATTCAAGGTGGATAGGATCTGGGTGGCCTCAGGGATAGTCCCGGTGTATGTCTCGAAGGTTGTTGCCATGTCGGTTATGGTGGAGAGGTTATGGGACAGTTTCTAGGTGGTCATCTCCTGTGCAGTGTGCTCTGGCCTTTCATTCTCTTCACTAGAGTTCATCTCTTCCTCTTTTATGTCAACCACACCTGAATCTAGATCGTAGTGCGTCAAGTGTTGTCTTACAGCGGTTTCGTCCACCTCTGCTGTGTCTAGGCTTGTGTGTCTGATCGCATTCTAGAAACTAAATCCATTAGGTGAATATTGATACAGTAAAAAACAGTGGCACAAATAAAGGTTGAGGGGAAAAAAACACACACACTTACTTTATTGTTATTTTGCGTGCACTCACCTGCTTGTTGAGAGGTTCCTTGTTCTTCCTTAGGGGTATAATTCAACATAACAGTAACTGACATTACTGATTTTCATTACAATACTGTATATTCTTCCCCTGAATTGTTCTAACTAACACTTGGTTGGTTAACGTTGGTTAACTCTAAAAACTAACTCCATTAGGTGAATATTGATACAGTAAAAAACACTGGCACAAACAAAGGTTGAGGGGAAAAAAAAAAACATTTACTTTGTTATTTTACGTGCACTCACCTGCTTGTTGAGAGGTTCCTTGTTCTTCCTTAGGGGTATAATGCAACATAACAGTAACCAACGTTACCGTTTTTCATTACAATACAGTATATTCTTCCCCTGAATTGTTCTAACTAACGCTTGGTTGGTTAACTCTAAAAACTAACTCCATTAGGTGGATATTGATACAGTAAAAAAGTGGCAGAAATAAAGGTTAAGAGAAAAAAACACAGACACATTTACTTTATTGTTATTTTACATGCACTCATCTGCTTTCTGAGAGTTGCCTTGTTTTTCTGAGTGTCCTTATGGTGCTGTCAGGTGCCCCAGTCAGGCGACGTATCTTGGGCTGCCAACCCCTCCTCAGTGAGCTGCAAGATCCTCTGCTTGTTGGCCGCTGAGTACTGGCAATGCCTCTTGCCAACTCTGTATGGCCGCTTCTCCTTAGGCTCTGGTGCTGGCTGTGCAACATCAACCTCAGCTCGTCGCTCCGCTGCGCTCTACCTCACTGGCGAGCTGCATCTTAAACATCTAGGTGTGGGTCAGGAATTCACAAGCCGCGAGGTGAGGACAGCACAAAAAACACAACGGTGAAGGGGTCTGTAGTACCGCCACTGTATCAATAGAGGGCAGGGTGGTCGCAAGATGGCTGCCAACAAATGAACATCGGGATGCGTTGTCTGCTGAGTGTTGGCTGCCAGCTGGAAGCGGCGCTGAAGATTGGGAGAAAATGGCAAAGTTTGCGAAATGTTAGAAACTTTTTTCTTTCTTGAAAAATGAAGCGTCAAAGTAAAATGCGTCAAAATATGAGGACTTACTGTAATATGTTCTTTCCAAGATAAATCCCGATTGAATGAAACCCCAAGCATGTTCAAGGATGATGTAGGACTGAACTGGACATTATTAAACATTAGTGGGTAATCCTGTGGAAGATTTTGTCGGGTTGATAGGTGCAAGAACTGAGTCTTTGATGCATCAAAAACAAGATTATCTTTACCCCAATCAGAGATATGAGCCAAGTCAGACATTAGATGTGCCATAGCCTCATCCCTTGTTTGTTGAAGTAACTGCTCAGATAGACATTGCGGGAACCTAATGGACAGGTGAAGGGTGGAATCATCAGCGTATGAGTGAATAGGGTTAGATGTACAGCTTAGGTCATTGATGTATAAAAGGAAGAGAGTTGGTGATAGGACAGAGCACCACTTTTGAGAGATCTGGGAGAAGAACAATGGCTGTCTACAACAGCAGCAATAGAATGACCAGAAAGGATGCTAGAGATGAAGGCACAGATAGAAGGATAGAAACTGTAAGATGGCAGTTTGGAGATTAAAGATTTATGCCAGACTCGATCGAAAGCCTTTGAGATGTCAAGTACCGTGGCAAAGCTTTCGCTGAAGTCCCGAAAGGAGGATGACCAGGAGTCTGAAAGGTAGGTGAGAAGATCACCAGTGGAGCGTCCCTGACAGAATCCATACTGACGATCAGAAAGAAGGTTGTGACAGGAAGGATGCTTTAAGATTTTTCTGTTAAGAACTGATTCGAAAACTTTTGAGACACATGATGTTAAAGCAATTGGATGAGAGTTAGAAGGTTGGGTATGGTCACCCTTCTTTGGAACTGGCTGAATGAGGCCAAACTTCCAGCAAGAAGGAGAGGTTCAAGTTGATGGACAAAGGAGAAAGAGTTTACCTAGGCAGGGTGTAAGCACAAAAGCACAGTTTTTGAGGACAACAGAAGGGACTCCATCAGGCCCATATGCCTTGTTAGTATTGAGGCCAGTGATGGCAGAGAATACATCAGCTGAAGAAATTTTAATGTCAGCCATGAAGTGATGGAGGAACAGCACCAGAATCATCTAAGGTGGAATTGGAGGAGAAAGTCTGAGCAAAGAGATCTGCTTTATCAGTAGAAGAAATAGCTAGAGCCATCAGAGTTGAAAAGAGAGAGAAGGATGATGAGGTAAAGTTGTTAGAAAGGTTTTTGGCAAGGTGCCAGAAAGAGCGAGAAGAATTAGAGTTGGAGAGTTGAGAGCATTTAGCACGGAGGTGAAAAGATTAGTAAGAGAGAGTAAGAAGAGAGTGGATGAGGAATTTGGAAGGAATTTGAGTGAAAAGTGTTCTGGAAGGAGGTAAAGAGAGCTAGACAGGGTGCCAACGAAGTCAGTGGGGGTGTGAAAGATAAAAATGGTATTTTACTAGTGGAGAAGGGAGAAAAAGTAAACAGATGGAGAGAACACTTTAATGAACTGTTGAACATAGAGAATGAAAGTAATGCAAGTATAAGTGGCTGGGGAATGATGGGGAGAAGGAGGGTTGTGAGAAGAGAGGATGAAATCAGTAGGATGGAAGTGGTGGAAGCAATGAAGAAAGTTAAAATGGGGAAAGCCCCAGGAATTGATGGACTGTGTGGTGAAAAGCATGGGGGAGAGATAGTAATAGAATGGATGTGGAAGGTGTGCAGATTGGCTTGGGAGGAGGGTAGAGTCCCGGAGGATTGGAAGTCAGGTATAATTATTCCTCTGTACAAAGGAAAAGGGGAAAAAGCAGTGTGTGGTAATCATAGGGGCGTTTGCCTTCTCATCGTAATAGGAAAAGTATATGGTAGGATTCGTATTGACAGAGTTAGGGAAATTACAGAGGAATTAGTTGGAGAAGAACAAGGAGGTTTTAGGAAGGGAAGAGGTTGTGTAGACCAGATATTCATTCTTAGATCCTTAGTGGAAAAGTTTCTAGAGAAGGGCAAGAAGTTGTATGCAGCCTTCATGGATCTGGAGAAAGCATATGACAGGGTGGATAGACAAGGATTGTGGAAGGTATTAAGAATATATGGAGTGGATGGGAAGTTGTTGAAGGCAGTGAAGAGTATGTATGAGGGTGCTAAGGCTGCAGTGCGTGTGGATGGCAAACTGAGTGAATCTTTCCATTTGAAGGTTGGATTGAAACAAGGATGTGTCATGTCTCCATGGTTGTTCAATCTGTACATGGATGGGGTTATAAAAGAGATACAAGGTCGGGCAGTGGATGTTGGAGCGGCCCTAGTGAGAGAGGGCAGTGTTTGGAAACCCCCTGTACTGTTGTTTGCAGATGATACTGTGTTGTTGAGCGAAGATGAAGGGGAGCTGCAAGGCTTGGTAGATGAGTTTGGGAGAGTGTGTAAGAAACAGAATCTAAAGGTGAATGTAGGGAAGAGTAAAGTGATGGTCTTCGAGAGAAGTGAAGCCAGTGAATGTACAGTGAGATTGGATGGGAAGGATATGGAGAATGTGAGTGAATTTAAGTACTTGGGCAGTGTGATGAGTAAGGATGGAAGTCTGGAGGGTGAAGTGCTCGAAAGGGTGCAGCAGGGAAGGAAGGTTGCTGGTTCGTTGAAAGCAGTGATAAGAAACAGGGAGGTGAGCATGGAAGTGAAAAAGTTGTTACATGACAGTATTGTGATACCAACTCTGACATATGGAAGTGAAGCTTGGACCCTGTTGGAAGGACAGAAGTCAAGAGTGAGAGCAGTGGAAATGAGTTATTTGAGAGGAGCATGTGGAGTCACATGGAGAGACAGACTAACAAATGAGGAAGTGAAGGAGCGTTGTGGTGTGGTTGAGGACGTGATGGGAAGCGTTAGGAGAAACACGTTAAGGTGGTTTGGGCATGTGGAGAGGATGGAGAGTGAAAGACTGACGAGGAGAGTGTATGTGAGTGAGGTGGAGGGGGCGAGAGGGAGGGGGAGGCCGAGGATGAGATGGAGGGATGGAGTGGAGAGGTATATGAGAGAGGGGGGTGTGAGTTGGGAGCGTGGTAGTGAAATGGCAGGGGACAGAGTGACATGGAGGCGATTTGTTTGTGGCCACCCCGT
>JAGKTI010001702.1:64313-78719 GCA_018397915.1 Birgus latro
CCGAAAGGAGGATGACCAAGAGTCTGAAAGGTAGGTGAGAAGATCGCCAGTGGAGCGTCCCTGACGGAACCCATACTGACGATCAGAAAGAAGGTTGTGACAGGAAAGGTGCTTTAAAATTTTTCTGTTAAGAATTGACTCGAAAACTTTTGATACGCAGGATGTTAAAGCAATTGGACGATAGTTAGAGGGTTGGGAATGGTCACCCTTCTTTGGGACTGGCTGAATGAGAGCAAACTTCCAGCAAGAAGGAAAGGTACAAGTTGAGAGACAAAGGCAAAAGAGTTTACCTAGGCAGGGTGTAAGCACAGAAGCACAGTTTTTGAGGACAACAGGAGGGACTCCATCAGGACCGTTTGCCTTTTTAGTATTGAGGCCAGTAATGGCAGAGAACACATCAGCTGAAGAAATTTTAATGTCAGACAATAGGAAGTCAGAGGGGGGAAGTGATGGAGGAATAGCACCGGAATCGTCTAAGGTGGAGTTGGAGGAGAAAGTCTGAGCAAAGAGATCTGCTTTATCAGTAACAGGAGGGCGCTACCCCTCCCGGCATGGCAGTCCCAGGCGCGGCTCGAACTCGCGACCCCCACTCCCGAGCTTGATGCTCTACCTCTGAGCCATCGTGCCCCCTCCCTAGCCGTTAAGCTAGGCCACGCCTACTTCCAGTGATCATGTATTGCATTGTGCCAGGCGTGAGAAATTTAGTCAGTTATTGTCCAGCCACCGTGAATGATGGACATCAGGAGCAGTGTAAGGAGCAGCATCACCGGAGATTACCCTCAAGCCAGTGGCATGCCTCAGCGGCTTGACTGCCCAGATCTTCCTGCAGCTGTACGTCTCCAGCATCGTTCGACCGAGTTGGTGATAGACAGGCAGTGGACATCACGTGCAGGGTTTTGAAGTGGGCAGCGGTCACCTAGTCTCTTCACAGCTGTGTCTCCATTTTCTTCAATGACCATTATTTTCTTTCTGTGTTTTTCTAGGCTTAAGAGTATTAGCTAGTTTGTCTGACTGAGTGAGTGATTACTCATTTAACGTTACCTTGTAACGTAAGGATTCATTTTGTTTGTAATTAATAAATTTACAGTTCTTTTCTTTGAGCATGATTACATGTAAGAATTGTGTTTCATTTCTCCATAAGGTTCTCACTTAATTTGCTTACTCACAGTTTGCACAAACTTTCCTTGATATTAATCATGACTGGTAGTTAAGCCAGTTCTTTCATATTAATTCATAAATCCATTTGCACCAGCCAGGAGTTAACACCAGCAAGAATCTGTCTTTATTAGTATTAATTATCAGTTTTCAGGGGTAAGGACACTTTCTCAGAGAACAGTATTAACAGTTCAGCATTCGTGAGTGATTAATCTTCGCTGTGTACCGTTGAGGAAGTTTATGAAATTCTCGTCTTTAGAGAATCGGCTAAGTAAGGTGTCTTAAAGTGAAAACTAAGTCGTTAGCCTTCTTGTCTCCTTTTTTCTGCCATAAGTAGTGGAGATATATGCAGTTTATTTCTTTTCCCACCATGACAAGTGACGACTTATTGGCAGTTTATTCATACATTTTAATTCACTTCCACCCTTGACAGTGTTCTCTCCATCTGCTCACTCATTCACTCCCTTACTACCATCTTTATCACCCTATCTTACTCTCTTAACCTCCTTTCAGAACATTTTCCGATATTCCCTCCACTTTACACTAAAATTACTTCCAAACTCCATATCCACTCTCTTTTTACTCTCTCCTGCTAAATTAGTAAGGGTAAGAAATCACCAAGGGTGTGGTATATAAACCAGTAAGGGTAAGAAAACACCAATGAGCTCTGTAATATAGAGAGGCTATCTCCACAGCGACTGTGTAACTTTGGCTGCCACATTGAAACA
This sequence comes from Birgus latro, assembly GCA_018397915.1. Classification (NCBI taxonomy): domain Eukaryota; kingdom Metazoa; phylum Arthropoda; class Malacostraca; order Decapoda; family Coenobitidae; genus Birgus; species Birgus latro. The sequence continues at coordinate 66,197 of JAGKTI010001702.1, forward strand.
CCTGCACTCGTCACCTCCACAATGGTAATGCAATTGGATCACTGTTCTTAGCTTGCTGTTTCTGTTTTGCTGTTGCTTACACAAGCTAAGCAGTGGGCCTGGCACTATAATTTCTGAATTCATCGACTGATTTCAAAAGATGTGGGTGTCGGTAGTGTAGATAAACAACATCAGCGCCGCCCTGGGCCCCTGGTGGCGGTTACACAAACTACGTGGTGCTACCCACGAGAAAGCCTCTCCATACTATAGAGCTCAGTGGATAACAGCAAAGGTGTGGTATGTAAAACCTGTAATGGTATGAAAACACCAAAGGCTGTATGAATGAGGAAAGCAAAAGGTAGGATAAGTTTTGTCCAGCCAATTACCTTTTGGCTTTGGCACATAGCACGCTCAGCTCCCAAAGTCTGACTAAACAATACACTGCTTGAATCAGTGTAGTCCTCTGACTAACATAACTAACTGAAATAATCAAAGCACAGTAGATTAACAGAATTGAAGCTAAAGGAGGGAAGATGTGATTTGTTATACTCTACAGTGCTGGAAGGTCTTGACATGCTGTTGTGACAAACACAGTACATAGATGGCCAAAAATAATGAAATTTTGACCAGCCTGGTAAAAAATATAGTGAATGAATTAATAATACTCGTAATATGGAATGTCAAGGACAGATAAGAGTTATAGCTCATGTTTGATATGCATTGTGTGAACCATTAGGCTTCACATAAGTCCAACACCTGCCTAAAAAGTTAAAAAACATATTAAGCTGATACAAAAAACTCCTAACATAACATACACTCTAGAAACTAGGCAGCCAGTTACAAGAGTGGGACAGTGACAGAAAGCAGAAAATAACCAGAGACAAGAAAAGGTGGTGATGCAAGACAGCCGCCACAAAGGGCACTGCTTCTTGGTATCTCTGTCTGTAGTGAATACATTAATGGCATCATGTAGCACATGATTTGAGTGAGTGGACAAGACACCAATGACCTTGGATGATGATCATGCCTTGTGAGACAAGCAGTGCACTCGTCTCAGCTCTACGAGTTTTATTCTTTCAGTCATCATTTGTAATGCCGGGTTGGTATCATAAGTAACTCAAAGCTTCTGCCTAAGGATTCCTCCAAAGAGGGAGTGTAGAGTGATAAAGCTTTAAGTAGTGTTTAAAATTACGGTAGTGACTTAATTTTGCATTGATGAATTCTCTTTGATTTCTTCAGATGGGAGTGCCAGTTGGGATGCCCCATGTGGTTCTTCAGACAGCTACTGGGCCTCCCCAAGTCTATCGCATAGTGCTTGAGCCCAGTGTTGCTCCTGCAGTGTCTCAGGCACCTCCTCCATCCCAGGCTCCAGCTCCCATATTGGCTCAAGCACTTTCAGGCACAGCTCCCACTCAGCTCGCTTCCACCCCGTCTCAGCAGCATGTAGTCTCTACTCCTAACCATCATTTGACTTTTACTCCTAGCCATCATTTTGCTTCCAGTTCTACCCAGCAACCAATGCTTTCTACACCATCCCAGCATCTCTCAGCATCAGGCCCCAGTCAGCATCACTTAACTACAGCCTCAGCCCAGCAACACCTAGTGACTACCTCAACCCAACATCACCTATCTTCTACCTCAACCCAACAACACACAGCTTCAACCTCAGCTCAGCAGCACCTAGCAGCTTGCCACTCACAGACTCACTCTGCCACACATACTTGCCAGGTCAGTTTTTTTGGTCATCAGTATGTACATGAGTTGAAATTTTGTGTGTGTGTGTGTGTGTGTGTTTAATGAGGATCATCAGCATGTGTATGAGTTAAGTTGTGATGATCAACTTTGTGTTGTGTTACAGGTCACTCAGGGCAGTGAGACATGGCACAGTGTCCAGCCCCTCTCAGAAGCTCCAGGAGAGAGAGAGGGAGGCATTGCTGTTGTGAACAGGTCAGTGCTGGAAGGTGCAACATCCTTGGAGGATAGTCACCAGGGCAATAATGACTCATCCTCAGTACCAGCAGAGAGGGGAGGAAGGTCAGGAGGCAGGGTTGAACAACTGGAGGGGGATGACAGAAGTGTCAGTGCTGCCACAACCATGCACACGGAGGAAGAGGATGTAGCAACATTTTTGGCAACACAGTTAGCAAGTCAGGCAGCTCCACCTCACACTACAAGTGAGTGAATACTGACTGATTTTCCTTTAAAACTTCCCCATAACCTAGGGTTTATAGATGCAGTTAACTCTCAGTATGTTGGTGTTTCCATAGGCACAGATCCTGATTCATGACCATCAAAAGTGCAGGCAGGAACACTGTATTTGTGAAAAAAAGATTCAGGCTGCATGGTTTTGTACTGGGAGGTGTGACCACCTGTGAGGTGTAACAGCTGCTAATTTTTAGCTTCATGCCTCTCTAATGTAGCTGTCATGTGTCTGTTTTACCCCTGCAATAGGGTATGCATGTAAGAATTGTAACCTTAGTACACATTTCCCACTTATTTATTGCCTTCAGCTTCATTATTGTCACAGTTTTAAGTCTGCTTTACATTATTCAGTAGGCTGTGCCCATAATAAGCATATCTGCAGTACTTATTTACTACTTATTGTTTTATAACCCTTTAATTTGACTATCGTATATCTGGATTACCTCTGTACTGTAGGCTGTGTCCATAGGAATGATATCTGTTGTTCTGTTTGGGTCAGACCACAGGTGTGGTTAAAATATCAGAACTCCATAATGTATTGATGTAAAGGTCAACACTTTAATATTGCACACAGAGGGATGACGATATCTCCCAACTATACTTACATCATTGAGTCCAGTATTACAGAATTGAACTCTTTATGGGTAGTTGTTTTATCGTACTTGTTTTTATGATGATTATACTATACTAGTTTTGTGTGGAAGAGTTTTGTTATTTGGGAGACATGCTATTTGCTGGATATGGTGCTGGAGCTAGCTGTGTGGCTAGAGTGAGGAGTGATTGGAAGAAATTGAGGGAGCTGTTGCCTCTCCTGACATTGAGAGGGCTCTCCCTCCATGCCAATGGATCTTTGTATGCAGCATGCGTTAGGAATGTAATGCTGTATGGTAGTGAGACTTGGGCAGCAAAGGAAGAGGATATTCGCAGGCTCATACGTACAGAAATTACAGTGATTAGGTGGATGTGCCGCGCATTCCTGAGTGTGAGGCCGGGGGGGGGGATAGGTTTATGATGGGAGTTGAGGGGTAGGATGGGCTTGGATTGTATTGGTGTTGTGATGAGGAGAGGTAGATTGAGATGGTTTGGGCATATGGAGAAGATGGGGGATGATAATTTGGTGCAGAGAGTGAGATATGTTAATGTTAGGGGTGGGCTTGCGAGAGGTAGACCGAAAAAGACTTGGGACGAAGTCATTGGGTGTGACCTCAGGGATAAGGGACTGATTAGGGAAGCTGCCAGGGATCGAGCAGCATGGAGAGCCGCCATTAGGTGACCAAGGCCAATGGGGGAGGCGGTGGCCGAATCAGTAGAAGGTTGGCCAGCAGTCCTAATGGACCCAGGTTTTAATCCCCGCCAGGGCAGGGAACAGTTTAACCCGTGGATTGCACAATTACCTTTTTTTATCCCACCCTGTGGTGCTTTAAAAAAAAAAAAATTGTTTATTATAAATTTGAAGATAAACATCCAGACCATCATCTGGTGGAAAAAAAAAAATAATAATAATCTCTCTCTCTCTCTCTCCATTTTTCCGTAGGGCCTTGCGTAAGTTTGCGTAGGGGAGTAGTGAAAGAAAAAAAAAAGTTTTTGTTTATTATAAACTTGAAGATAAACATCAAGGGCATCTTCTGATAAAAAAAAAAAAAAAACTCACTCTCCCTCTTTGCGTAGTGCCATTCGTAAGTTTGCATAGGGGTGGAGTAGTTAGTGGTAATGCACAGCCTGCACAGCCTTAGCTGTGGAACGCAATGCAACGCTTCCCAGACTGAGCCGTGGCTTGCAACGCAACACTTCCCAGCCTGAGCTGTGGCTCGCAACGCAATGCTTCCCAGCCTGAGCTGTGGCTCGCAACGCAGTGCTTCCCAGCCTGAGCTGTGGCTCGCAACGCAGCGCTTCCCAGCCTGAACTGTGGCTCACAATCCACGGGTTAAGGATTTGAATGTTATTAAATCAGACATTGCTGATCTACCAGACGACCTGCCGACATGTCATAAAAATACCCCTGCTAATACCAATACACCAGTCCTGTATGAGACAGCCCAAGCATATACAAGTATGTATTCAGTTTGGACGGTGGGTGTTAGTGCCAAAGCAGTGACATGTGGAGATGTGTGGATGTAGGAGGACTACTGGGCCATGGTAATGGGCAGCGAAGCCTATGTCCAGAGTCGGACACATAAAAAAAAAAAAATCATCATCATCATCATCCAGACCTCCTTTCCCCCTAGGGCAGGGTGAGGAGTAGCAACGTCCAGACAGCCCAAATCTGCCCAGTCCATTGGGCCATGCTTCCAGTCACTCATCATTCAAGCCTCAAGAATCCTGGCTCTATCGGATACACTAAAAACATTCATCACGTTTTGTAGCTTCACATAAACGTATCTGATGGAGTCAGTCCGGACGCTGCCACGTTAAAATGGGGTGCCAAAATCCCTGATCATGCACTTCTTCTCAAACATTCACCCAGCCTGCTCCATCTCTTGTCAGTTCCCAAGCCTCACCGACTTCCAAACCTCTCTTCCTCACACACTCATCCACCATATCTCTCCACCTTCCCCTTGGCCTATCTTGCCTCCTCCCTCCTTCAGATTTACTCAGATAGACCTTTTTCACCACTCTATTGTTATCCATTCTCTCCACTTGACCATACCATCTCAGTACACTCTCTTCGATTCTGGTGTCCACCGACTTCCTCACTCCTCATCTTTCACGAATCACACTACAGTATTTCGTATCCTATCCCCCCTCTGTACTGCACATACATTTCTCAGCAGTCCCATCTCCACTGCTCTTGCTCTTGAATTTTCATTTTCATGGCACACCATAGTCTCACATCCATATGTTGAAGTTGGCACTAACACTTCTCCATGTAAGCCTCGTGCATCTACAACACTCAAGCCTCTGTTTCTTATGAAGGCCTTCATTGCACCAGCTACTTTCCTTCCTTGTGTCACTCTTCTTTCAACTTCTTTTGCACATTTTCCTCTCTTTTTTTATCACTGTACCCAGGTATTTGATTTCTCTCACCAATTTCAGTGTCTCTCCATTCACTGTGACATCACACTGGGAGTCACCTACTCTCTCAATAACCATCATTTTACTCTTTTCTACGTTTACTCTCAGGGCACGACGCTTACAGCCATCAGCAAAACTCTGCAGTAGTCTGCCAAATTCTTGTCTGGTATTTGCAAGCAGTACTTCATCATCAGCATACAACAAATTTGAGATATTCCATCCATCACCATTCATTACCATCGCCATCCCGCTCTCCGTTACTTGTGTTTTTACTTCTCTCATCACCCCATCCATATATATGTATTGAATAACCATGGGGACATCACACAACCTTGCCGCACGCCCACACCGATTGTGAACCATTCACTTAGATGCCCATTAACCCTGACACATGCTTCACTACCATTATGAAAACTCTTGACGGCACCTAGCAGCTTACCATCTACATCGTATGTGTGCAGAACTTTCCACAATCTTTCTCTGTCTACTTTGTCATATGATTTTTCCAGATCCATGAATGCCTTAAACACGTTATGGTCCTTCTCACAAGCCTTCTTTGCTATCTGTCTCACTGCAAATATTTGATCCACACATCCTCTGCCACTCCTAAATCCACCCTGCTCATCACTCACTGGGACTTCTGATATCTCTCTTACTTTCTCTATAATAATTCTTCCATATACCTTCCCTACCACACTCGGTAAACTTATGCCACGATAATTCTTTCATTCACTTCGCTCACCTTTTTTTTTGTACGGGGGTACAATCATAGCCTTTTCCCACTCTGCTGGCACAGTTTCATTCATCCATACCTTCTTACATATCTCCAACAAGCACTTCATTCAACCCTCTCCACTACACTTAATCATCTCTGCATACACCTTATCAACCGCAGCTGCTTTCCCATTTTTCAGCCGCTTCACAGCACTCTTCACCTGTGCAAGTGTCAAGTCTCCTGGCACTGCATTCCTTCTCTTCACACCCCCAAAACCAATTATATTTACAGCTGCTCTGTTCTCTCTGTTCCCATTCATCAGGCTTTCAAAGTATTTTTTCCATCTGGTCCTTACTTCATTCCCTTGGGTTACCAATCTACCACCTACATCCTTCACACTATCACATTTCTTTCTGCTTTCACTTCTGCACTTCCTCACCTCTTTCCAGAATGACTTTCTATTTTCAGAGTAGTTTGCATTCATTTTTCTTCCTAGATCATCATTTACCTCCTTCTTTTGCCTCTTCACCAGTCTCTTTACGTGCTTCTTGCTCTCAATATATTCAGTTCTTATATCAACTGAACCCCTGTCCTGTAACCACTTTAGCCATTTCTTCCTCTTTTCCTCCACTGCTGTCTTAACCTCATCATCCCACCATGCCATACCTTTCTTCTTTGTTGTTACTCTTGCCACACCACACACTGCTTATCATTCCTAACTAAGCAGTCCCTATGTGCATTCCACAGGCTGTCCAGATCCATTTCATTCCAATTCATTGACTCTTGTAATCATCTGCCATTTCTTTGATCCTCAGCTTCTTGACTTTCAGTCTTTCTCCCTGACTGCTCCTCTCTCTTCTGATCCACCTCACTGCTCTCAGCTTGATCTTGCATACCACAATCATATGATCTGACAGACCTCCACTTCATCCTCTCATGGCCCTCATATCTGCAACCATTCCCATCATCGATCTCTCTACGAGCACGTAATCAATCAGGCTTCTTTCAGCATGATCCCCTTTCCCTCTGTACCATGTACAGTATATTTATGTGCATCTTTGTGTTTGCAATATGAGTTACAAATGCACAACCTCCCCTCCTGACACATATCTTTTAGTCTTTTCCCATTATCATTTTCTCCTGGTACTCCATAACAACCCATTATGTCATCCTCAGGACCATTGCCTACTCTTCCATTCATATCCCCCATTACAATCACTTTATAGCTGCTGGGCATTTCTCCCACTACTGTAAAACCTTGATATAACGGACTTCAATAGACTGGAATTCACTTTTATCGGACTCGAAGAGCTACCAGACTAAATTCCTATACTGTATATCGGAAAAAGTCCGATAAAGCCAGAAAGCAGTCCGACTGCCTGACCACTTCAGCTATGTTCACCACAATAAGACAAGTAAAAGACATGTTTTTCAGTGCACAGTACAGTATTATTATACCATTTGATTAATGTAGTGAAGGTATAACACAGTACAATACTGCATTGGTGGTGAAAACCACTGATGCAATCCGGACTAATGTCTGATATATCGGAAAAAGTCCAGATTAGCAGGGGTAAGTCCGGATGTTGCTTTTATCGGAATTTCGCATTTTTCGGACTGGCTTGGGCCCCAATTAGTTGGTTATAGTGAGGTCTTACTGTGTCTTTCTCTCTCACTCCTGCCCTTACACGGTGCATACTGTACAATCACCACGACTTTCACCTTCTCAGACTTGAACTTGACATACATACACCTCGAGCTGACACATTTATAGTCTCTCTTTCCACTCTGCCATACCTCATTCATCAACAAAGCAACTTCTTCCTTGCATCTTCCTCGCCCATTCATTCCCGATCTTACACATGCCACACCCTCCCACTCCTCCACTTCACACCCTTTCATCTTCGTTTCACACAATGCCATCATGGCATATCTCTCACTCTTGAACACATTCACCACTTCCACCCTCTTGCTTTGCTCATTTACACCTCTCACATTCCACATGGCCATGCGAATCTGCCCATTTGGTTGGGGCCCTGGGCAGGTATTGGACCCTCTGAGGCTCTCTGAAACGACTGCCATGATTTAAGTGATTTTGGATAGGGGAATCTGGGGGACACTTAACCCTGCCAAAAATCCCGGTTATATGGTTACCACCCAGCATGGTAAATGGTTTCCTGGGCACAGGGAACCATTTGGCTTGTCACTCAGTGTAGAGATCATGTCATCTCTACATTGAGTAAGTGGATGATGGGCACCTTTAAAATTGAACAACGAATGAATACTATTTTTTTTTTTTTTTTTTTTTACGGCATGGCATTTAATTCATATTGGCTGCCTTGGTGCAAAAAACATCAGTCATGTGTTTGGTCTGGGGAGTTGATATCTGATTATTTTTGGCAAAGCATTTGATTTCATATTGGCTACCTTGGTGCAAAAAACATATACAGTATCATGTTTTTGGTTTGGGGGGTTGGTGTCTGGTTATTTTTGGCAAGCTTTTGATACCTACACCCATTTTGCATTGTAGATATAATCAGTAGCTTGCATTTTTATAACTAATCCTCTCAGAATGTGCATATGCTTTTAATGCTGATAAACAGTTTTTCCCAGTAGGGGTTTTCATATAGGTTAAACACATATGAAGCCTGCCATTTTATGAATTTTTATCAATGAAATATGATGTACTTAAATATGCACTGTGTTTCTTACACCTGGCAGTGCAGCACACTAGTGATTTGTGTGAAGAAGACTGGATAAAACCATGTAAAGATGTTGGAGTGAGTAGTGAAGAGTATAAAATATAGTTTTTGTGAAGCAAGGAGACCCATGTGGCACTTTATAGAATTGCACGGTCCTAGAATCCTGAGAAGATTGACTGGAAAAAGTTCCTGTACCCTTTTTTGTCTTTGAGGTAATACAGATAAGGATGCTAAAGCCTATTCAGTCTCTTCTGAGAAGAGAAGAACCTTACGCCATTGAAAGCTGGCAGCTGTTTGGTTGTCCGAATGCATTCATTAGTAATGATGTAATGTACTGTACATCATTTCTGTTATAAGGGTTACAACAACCGTTTCTGATGATAAGAGTACTCATTTAAAATTAACATTATGTTGCAGTAATGATGGATAGATTACCTTAATTTGTCTTGACATGGGGATAAATCAAGAATATCTTAATACTTTGTCCAAAAATGGTGATTTGGCAGGAGAACTGAAAATTTCACTCATATCTAGACCCTCTGATTAACTTTGTAAGGCCTCGTTTTTGAATTAAATTGCAGTAGTCCCTCATTTATCCGGATTTTTTTTTTTTTTTTTTAATGCAAGGAAGAAGGAACCAAAGGCCAGGGCCCGCATACTGTTCCTTCCAAGAAAAAGTAAAAACAATACAAAAGAGAGCCAATTTCAAGATCCATTCATTTCGAGATGCCTGGACACACTGCGTTTGAAAGATTGGAGATCATAGGAAGCAGGGAATACAGACATAGGGAGACAGTTCCAGAGTTGACCAGTTGCATAAATGAAGGACTGGAAGTAACGGTTAACTCTTGCATTAGAGAGTTGGACAGAAAAGGGATGAGAGTTTGTTGTTAGACGGGTACTACGTGCCCGTCGTAGAGGTGGAGGGATGCAAGCAGACAGTTCAGAGGAATAGTGACCATTGAAGTAGCGATAGAAAAGAGATAAAGAAGCAACAGTGTGGCGAAGAGACAAAGGTTGAAGGGAATCAGTAAGAGGATGAGAGTTAATGAGACGAAAAGCCTTTGACTCCACCCTATGGAGAAGAACTGCATGTGGGGAGCCTCCCCACACATGAGAGTTGTACTCCATACACGGGCGAATAAAACCCTTGTACAAGGTCAACAACTGTGCAGGGGTAAAGAAAGTTCGGAGTCGGCCCAGCACACCTAATCTCTTGGAAGCAGATTTCACAAGAGATGTAATGTGTTCTTTCCAAGACAAATCCCGAGAGAATGAAACCCCTAGCATGTTCAAGGATAATGCAGGACTGAGCTGGACATTATTAAACATTAGTGGGTAATCCTGAGGAAGATTTTGTCGGGTTGATAAGTGTAAGAACTGAGTTTTTGATGCATTAAAAATAACAAGATTATTTTTACCCCAATCAGAGATATGAGCCAAGTCAGACATTAGGTGTGCCATAGCCTCATCCCTTGTTTGCTGAAGTAACTGCTGAGATGGACGTTGCGGAAATCTAATGGAAAGGTGAATGGTGGAATCATCAGCATATGAGTGGATAGGGTTAGATGTACAGCTTAGAAGGTCATTAATGAATAAAAGAGAAAGAGTTGGTGATAGGACTGAGCCCTGAGGAACACCACTGTTGATAGGTCTAGGAGAAGAATGATGGCCGTCTACAACAGCAGCTATTGGACGACCAGAAAGGAAGCTAGAGATGAAGGTACAGATAGAAGGATAGAAACCGTAAGAGGGCAGTTTGGAAATCAAAGATTTATGCCAGACTCGATCGAAAGCCTTTGAGATGTCAAGTGCAATGGCAAAGCTTTCGCCAAAGTCCCGAAAGGAGGATGACCAGGAGTCTGAAAGGTAGGTGAGAAGGTCGCCAGTGGAGCGTGCCTGACGGAACCCATACTGACGATCAGAAAGAAGGTTGTGACAGGAAAGGTGATTTAAAATTTTTCTGTTAAGAACTAATTCGAAAACTTTTGATACACAGGATGTTAAAGCAATTGGACGATAGTTAGAGGGTTGGGAATGATCACCCTTCTTTGGGACTGGCTGAATGAGAGCAAACTTCCAGCAAGAAGGAAAGGTACAAGTTGAGAGACAAAGGCGAAAGAGTTTACCTAGGCAGGGTGTAAGCACAGAAGCACAGTTTTTGAGGACAACAGGAGGGACTCCATCAGGCCCATATGCCTTGTTAATATTGAGGCCAGTGATGGCAGAAAATACATCAGCTGAAGGAATTTTAATGCCAGTCATGAGGAAGTCAGAGGGGGGAAGTGATGGAGGAACAGCACCGGAATCGTCTAAGGTAGAATTGGAGGAGAAAGTCTGAGCAAAGAGATCTGCTTTATCAGTAGAAGAAATAGCTACAGAACCATCAGAGTAGAAAAGAGGATTGAAGGACGATGAGGTAAAGTTGTTAGAAAGGTTTTTGGCAAGTTGCCAAAAGGAGCGAGAAGAATTCGAGTTGGAGAGTTGGGAACATTTAGCACGGATGAAATTATTTTTAGCAGAGCGAAGAACAGACTTAGCACGATTCCGGACAGAAATATATTAAAGGTGTGATTCAGGGGTGGGTTGGCTCCGGTACCTTTTAAAGGCCCTCTCTCTGTTGCGGACAGCATTAGAACAAGCATGATTAAACCAAGGCTTTCTTGCATTAGTCATTTCGTTTTTGAAGCTCCAACATGCTTGCATGTGTCGGCCTTGGTCACCTAATGGCGGCTCTCCACGCTGCTCGATCTCTGGCAGCTTCCCTATTCAGTCCTTTAACCCTTAAGTCACATTTAATGACCTCGTCCCATGTCTTTCTCGGTCTACCCCTCCCAACCCCTCCCCAAATATTAACACTTCTCATCCTCTGCACCCAATTATCATCCCCCATCCTCTCCACATGTCCAAACCACCTCAGCCTACCTCTCCTCATCACAACACCAATACACTCCAGTCCCATCCTACCTCTCAACTCTTCCATCGTAAACCCAGCGCCCCCAGGCCTTGCACGCAGGGATGCACTGCACATCCACCTAATCATTGTCATTTCTGTACGTTTAAACCTGCGAATATCCTCTTCCTTTACTGCCCAGGTCTCACTACCATACAGCATTACACTCCTAACACATGCTGCATACAAGGACCCCTTAGCATGTAAGGAGAGTCCTCTCAATGTCAGGAGAGGCAACAGCTCCCTGAACTTCTTCCAACCACTTCTCACTGTAGCAACCGAACTAACTCCAGCCCCACCTCCGGCACATAACATGTCTCCCAGATAACAAAACTCCTCCACACACTCAAGAGACTCACCTGCAAGTTCAACCCTCTCACGCCTAACAATCTCCACCTGCTCTCCCCGACACACCGCATACATGAAATCAGCATTATCTCGCAGTCTATCTCTAATACCACTACATCTCTTGTGCACCCATCTGTCACAGACACTGCACAAGATGGAATTACTTCCCACACCCATGTGGCAAACTGCACATGGTCACTCTCCCTCTCCTCTGATTGTACCGCCACCAACCCTAGATATCATCACTTTTGTTTTATCTGCATTTACCCTTAAGCCCTTGTGCCCCATACCATCTCTCCACTTCTTAAATCTTTCCTCAGCCTCCCCTTCATTCTCAGCAATCAACACCAAATCATCAGCATACAACATCTCCCATGGGAGTCCATCTCTGAAGTCACGTGAGAGGGCTTCAAGCACCATGATAAACAACAAGGGACTCAAAACTGACCCCTGATGCACACCAACATTCACGGGAAACTCATCACTCAAAGCTCCATTCACCCTTACCTGAGTGTGAGCACCCACGTACATGGCCATAACCACCCTAACCAGCCACTCTTCCAACCCCAGCTTTCTCATTGCCCACTTCACCACCTTTCTAGGGACTCTGTC
>JAGKTI010001703.1:0-11880 GCA_018397915.1 Birgus latro
GGAAAGTGTGGAGAACCTATGGTAGTATGGAAAGTGTGGGGGTGCAGTGGTAGCTTGAGCATTAAGAGAAAGAAATTGTGGTATGGGGTGGATGTGTGGAGGCTTTGGTGGCGGGGGTAGATTGTGGTCGTAAGCGTAGTATATACAAATGTTGTGATGGTATGCTGAGAGTGTGGGTAGCATAAGGAAGTGAGAAAATAGTGTGAGAACTGGGATCAAAGTGTGGGGAGGGAAGGAGGGGAACTGAACTCAAACGGTAGGATATGGCTTGGGCAGGACGTGTAGCCTAAGTGTGGGAGGAGGTCACGTAGCACACATAAACAAGCAAGCGAGCCCTCCCGGACGACGCCCTCCTGCATTATTGACAGCCAGCGAAGGAGACCACCACCAACACCACCACCACCAGACACCAAAAAACAGATACCAAAAAGCAGGGCAAAGGGAGGAAAAGCCAGGGCCAGTGAAAACATGTCCTTATATCCAGAGTAATAGTCAGATAGAAGGTGAATTTTTCAAATAAAAGTTAACATCAGAGTGACAAGATCCGAAAAACAAAATAATGCTTGATAACAGCTTAATGTTATGGAGACATATTTATTATAAATTTTGTTGCAATCCTTTAGAAACACGACCATGGATCACCACGTTAGCTGCGTTAGGAAGCATTCTAACACGTCTTACGAAGCGATTTATTTTCTATTTTCCACCTTCGTACCGAGTTGAATGCTCATTTAACTATTTGATACTGAAATAGATTGCTTAAATAACATTATAAGAAAATAAAAGTGTCAAATATACAGACATTGTACATTTATAAGGAGATAATTTTCAACCGACAAGACCAACTTGCTCATGACCCAGGGCTAGGGGAGGCGAAGATAGGGCAGCGGAGACATATCCTTACGTCTAAAGTAACAGTGACTAAGAAAAGCATTGTTTTTTAATCTGGGAGAAAAAAAAACTCAGGTCCGTGTGTCGCTAAGGTATTAGTTATGCCTTTCAATACGAGGGCGTTATTTCTGCTTCATTCTTGTTGTTACCACGTCAATATTATTTAGATCAAGGCAACATGATAGAAGTGAAGGAATTAATGAGGACTACAGTTAACACCGCCAATTCGTAAGTCTCTCTTTAGTTGAATAAAACTGTCTAGCAAGAATATCAAAATGGTGTCCTGTGGCACTAGGGGTTAATTATACGTACAAATCAGTAAATATCGAAATGAAAAAAAGTTAGTAGAAGAAAATTTTATTTGACCTGGGTAAGAAAGGAGTCATGCAGGTGAAAAATTACGGCTGAGGGAGCGACTTATATCGATAAATTCCCCTGAGTTACGTTGAGATCAATCCCAGCGGAAGCATCGGTTCGAGTGCATGGAGGAACCCTTATACCTGTCTTAGGATGACGGATTTGAAACCTTGAACCATGGTTCAGAATACGGACCTGAATATTCATAGCTGCAGCACAAGCATAATCAACAAGTTTTAATGAGTTTCACGCAAGCAGAAGAGGAGGCAGCGGAGCAACACTTGGGGAAAGACTAGCTGAAAAAAAAAATTGTCAAACTATATATATGATAATTCAATTAATACCGACAGAGAAGAAATAAAAAAATATATATATGTGAACGTCATCTCTGTCATGAGAGGAGCCCAGAAACTCAGGAGAAAGTTGGCCAGATGCGTTTTTCTCGCAGGGAGGAAGAGGAACTTCTGTCAAGGATATGAAACGAAAAGAGACGGAACTGGGGCAAGTCGCGAGGCAAAGGGAGGTCGTGGGAAGAGGATGGTGGGTAGGTGGGTGGGTGCAGGGGAGATCTAGCAATATGGGAGAATTTAAGGTATTTTGCGTCTTGATATCGCAGTGCCAATAATGGTTGAAGAGGATGAATTATATACACAGGAGGTCCAATTGCTCTCTTGGCATTATTGGTTTCAGACTCACCTAAACACCTTAACCCCTGCTCCCTGAGGACGACCAACTGCATTTTATTTACCTCTAGACGATAATATTCAGCTTAGGAATGAATTTTGATGCTGAAGGGGTTAATGAAGAACGTATCTAACCCTTTCATTTCAAAAGCACTTTCCTATGCTAAATAAAATCATCTAGATTTACCAAGAATAAATACATAGTGCTTCGTCGGGCTGAAGGGTTTTATCTGCAGGGGGGACTACATTATAGTGAGAAGTAGTGAGATTCATTCTAGTATCAATACTTTACCTTACTTTAGGTGGGAATAAAGGTTAGGGCGATAATGGTACAGGTAGGGACAGAGGCTATTATTCCACTGCGTCCTCCACCTCGTCACTTAGGACACATTCGTCACTTTCCTTCCTGACGCATCATATTTATACAGTATGGGCAGATAATCATACTCAGCTTCTCGCAGTTAAGGAATATTAGTTAACAAAGGAAAATGAAAAGCAGAAGAGGTGAAATACATGGCGATTCACGACTCTGAGGCCTCAGAAATGTGCTTTCCTCGCTCCAGTTACAATTTGCTCATGGTAACAGCACGTCTCCAAAGTGATCTTTTTCATAGTTTAATTATATTGAACCTGGTGTTCCAAACAAGCAAATTTTCTGTGCAACTCATCCACTGGGATGGCTGCATTTTCCCACATAATGTTCTCTTTTAACTAATCAAATGCTGAGGTCTTGTTTTTTAATCCTTTTTTTTTTTTATTAAGATGATCCCACATCCATTAGAGAAATCTTAAGTTAATCAATAAAATCAAAGATGCACAGGCAGTCATCAAGTAGGCTGCGGCACGATCACTGGATCTGTGCTGTTAACCAATTAGTACACACTGAACCCCGAGATGGTGAAAGGACATCATTTCATCGTCAGCATAGGCTGTGTCTTTCTAATTCAAATGCCAGGGAGTTTCTGAAATACTTGATATAACTAAGAGTTTTTTTTTGAAATCGCTCATTAATTATGGATCTATTGGCGTCATTCTGGAGCATTAGAATAATGGGTCCCCCTATATTAGGCAAAAGTTTATCCCTGACTGTACGAACATTGTTAAAAATTCAATAAATTTAGATTCCTGAAGCACATGAATATCAGCGAGGCGAATGGGTCATGGTGAAAAACTGTATGATTAATTTTAACAAGTATTATATTATCATAATACAAAGGAAAAGGAGACAAAGAAGTTTGGTAATCGCAGGGGTATTTGTCTTCTTAATATCCTATGGAAAGTACAGTATATGGTAGGATACTTATTGATAGAGTTAGGGAAATAACAGAGGAATTGGTTGAGGAAGAACAGGAAGGTTTGAGGAAGGGAAGAGGTTGTGTAGATTAGATATTCATTCTTTGATCTTTAGTGGAAAAGTTTCTAGATAAGGGAAAGAAGTTGTATGCGGCCTTCATGGATTTGGAGAAAGTATATGACAGGGTGGATAGACAAGGATTGTGGAAAGTATTAAGAATATATGGAGTAAATGGGAAGTTGAATGCCGTGAAGAGTATGTATGAGGGTGCCAGTGCGTGTGGACAGTGAACTGAGTGATATTTTCTAATTGAAGGTTAGATTGAAACAGGGATATGTCATGTCTCCACGGTTGTTCAATCTGTATATGGATGGGATTATAAAAGAGATACAAGCTAGGCAGTGCATGTTGGAGCGGCCATAATAGAGAGGGCAGTGTGTGGAAACTCCCTGTACTGTTTTGTGCAAATGATACTGTGTTGTTAAGTGAAGACGAAGGGGAGCTGCAAGGCTTAGTGAATGAGTTGTGTAAGAAACGGAAGCTAAAAGTGAATGCAGGGATTAGTAAAATTATGGTCTTCGAGGGAAATGAAGTTACAGGATGTACAGTGCCGTTGGATGAGAAGGAAATGGAAAATGTGAGTGCAGTTAAGTGCTTGGGTAGTGTGATGAGTAAGGATGAAAGTTTAGAGGGTGAAGTGCTTGAAAGTGTACAACAAGGAAGGAAGGTTGCTGGTTCTCTGAAAGCAGATAAAAGAAACAGGGAATTGAGCATGGAAGTGAAAAAGTTACTGCATGACAGTAATGTGATACCAGCTCTGACATAATTATGGAAGTGAAGTACGGACCTTATTGGAAGGACACAAGTCAACAGTGAGGGCAGTGTTGGATATGAGTTATCTGAGAGGAGCAAGTAGAGTCACATGGAGAGACAGACTGACAAATAAGGAAGTGTAAGAGCGTTGTGGTGTGGATGTGGATGTGATAGGAAGCGTTAGGAAAAACACGTTGAAGTGGTTTGGCCATGTGGAGTGGATAGAGAGAGAGACTGACAAGGAAAGTGTATATGAGTGAGGTGGAGGGGGGGAAGAGGGAAGAGGAGGCCACGGATGAGATGGAAGGATGGAGTGCAGCGGTATATGAGAGATGGGGGTGTGAGCTGGGAGCAGGGCGGTGAAATGGCTGGGAACAGTGCGACATGGAGGCGATTTGTTTGTGGCCACGAGATTAAGGCGTCTGGCAATAGACAGATAGATAGAATTTTAATATGAAAACTTTACAAAACCTGAAATGCTGGACACTCCGACATTATGCCACCAGAAGCACCTGAATATTTGCGGGTTGAACTGGATCATGGTGAGTAACAAAGAGATTAATTCCTCCAGTGTGATGGCATCTGTTTTGTGTTTTATTCTTGTTACCTGTCTATCTATCTATAGCCCGACACCCTAACCCCGCAAAGGGTGGCCGCAGACATAACGCCTCCAAGTCACTCTGTCACCCACCATTTGCCTACCCTCCCCCCAGCTCACTCCCCCCTCCCTCATATACCTCTCAACTCCATCCCTCCACCTCATCCCCGGTCTTCCCCTCCCTCTCCCTCCCTCCACCTTACCTGCATACACCCTCTTAGTCAGTCTTTCATTCTCCATTCTCTCCACATGTCCAAACCACCTCAGTGTATTTCTCCTAATATTCTCAACCACATCCACATCCACCCCACAACGTTCTTCACTTCTTCATTTGTCAACCTGTCCCTCCATGTCACTCCACATGCTCCTCTCAAGTAGCTCAATTCCACTGTTCTCACTCTTGACTTGTTACCCTCTAGAAAGGTCCATGCCTCGCTTCCATACGTCAGGGTAGGGATCACGATACTATCATGCCGTGACTTCTTGACTTCCATACTCACCTCCCTATTGCTCATCACCACTTTCATTGAACCAACAACCTTCCTTCCCTGCTGTACCCTTTCAAGTATTTCATCCCCCAAACTTCCATCCTTACTCATCACACTACCCAAGTACTTGAATGCACTCACATTCTCCTTACCCTCACCATCCAACCTCACTGTGCTTTCTGTGACTTCATACCTCTCAAACACCATAACTTTACTCTTGTTTGCATTGACTTTCAGATTCCTCTTCTTACACACTGTCCCAAATTCATTCACCAAACCTTGCAACTCCCATTCATCTTCACTCAACAATACTGTATCATCAGCAAACAACAACACCGGAATCTTCCACATCTCACCCTCATTCACTAGAGCCACTCCCACATCCACTGCCCTACCTTGCACCTCCTTTACAATCCCATCCATGTATATATTAAACAGCCATGGAGACATCACACAACCCTGTTTCTGTCCCACATTCAGATCAAAGAACTCACTCAGCTCACCATCCACTCGCACAGTAGCCCTAGCTCCTTCGTACATACTTTTCACAGCACTCAACAATTTCCCCTCCACTCCATATATTCTTAATACCTTCCTCATACCTTGCCTATCTATTCTGCCATATGCTTTCTCCAAGTCCATGAAGGCAGCATACACTTTCTTTCCCTTCTCTAGATACTTCTCCACTAAACATCTTAGAACAAATATCTGATCTACACACCCTTTTCCCTTCCTAAATCCCCCTTGTTCTTCTCCAACTAACTCCACTGTTATATGCCTAACCCTATCAATAAGTATTCTACCATATATTTTTCCAGTCACTAATAAGGCAAATACCCATAGGGTTACCACATAATTCTCTCTCCCCTTTTCCTTTGTATAAAGGAACAATTATTCCTGATTTCCAATCCTCTGGAACCCTTCCCTCCTTCCAAGCCAATCTACACAACTTCCATATCCACTCCACAACAGTCTCACTCCCATACTTAAGCATTTCACCACACACTCCATCAATTTGGGGGGCCTTTCCCATCTTGATCTTCTTCATTGCTTCCACTACTTCCGGCCTACTGATCTCTTCCTCTCTGCTCGCACCTCTTCTTCTCCCAGCCATTCCCCAACCACTTATACTCGTACTGCCCTCACTCTCTACATTCAACAAATTCTCAAAGTGCTCCTACCATCTCCTCAATTTCTCTCTCTTCTCCACCAGCAATCTATTATTCCCATCTTTCACTCCCCTGCTATATCCCTTTCACACTGTTTTACTTTCTTTACCTCCTTCCAAAACAATTTCTTACCCTCCCTCCATTTTACACTCAGATTCCTCCCAAACTCCTCATTCACTTCCTTCTTACTCTCCTTCACCAGTCTCTTCACCTCTTTTCTCCAGCTCACATATACCTCCCTCTTCTCTCTCTCATCTTCTCCCCTACCTCTGCTCGCTAGCCATTCACTATATGCCTTCTTCTTTTGTTCCACAGCTCGTCTCACCTCATCATTCCATCATGCTGTCCCTTGCACAGCCCTGCATCTCCTCCTCACTCCACAAATCACCTCACACGCTGCGCCTATCTCCTCCGTGAAAATTTTACATACATCTTCCACCCCTTCCATCTGCTCTATCTCATACCTTCCCAATCTTTCTTCCACTATGCTCTTATACTCTGCCATTTTCTCACTATCTTGTAACTTCTTCACTCTTCTCACAGGAGCTATTTCCTTCTGTCTTCCCCTTGGTCTCTTCACCCACTTTCTTTGCAGCCTTACCTTGGCCATTACTAAGTGATGGTCAGAGATTCCATTCCCCCACCCTTTCCACACTCTTGCATCCAACACTTGTCTTCTCATTCGCTCATCCACACACACGTAATCTATCATTGCCTTTCGTTCTAAAAGTTCACCATCCATCCTCCATCACCATTTGTTACCTCAAAACTATATATAAAGATTAGGAAAATTCATTTTATACTGTAGGTGTTAGTGAAGGCTGATATCTAACTCTTACAGTTCGAAAAATCACTATGGAAATTAGTATAATGGTTTAGATATGTCAACTATAAAGTTAAAAAGACGTGATCGTAATGAAAAGGATAACTGTAATATAAAAATTGTTACACGCACTCAAGTGTAACAAACTAAAGACATATTATGGTACCGGACGCTACATCATGCTGAGAGTCTGCGA
Organism: Birgus latro; assembly: GCA_018397915.1. Taxonomy (NCBI): domain Eukaryota; kingdom Metazoa; phylum Arthropoda; class Malacostraca; order Decapoda; family Coenobitidae; genus Birgus; species Birgus latro. The sequence goes on from JAGKTI010001703.1 coordinate 7,313, forward strand.
AATTACTTCTTATACCAACCGCTTTGCACTGATGATGTCTTGTATTTCATTCTTGCCACCACCAGACGATTTTCTTAAGATTAGGAGAGACTTTTAGACCTGGAGGGATTGGGTGCAGAACATCAGTTCGAGAGGTCTTTCCAAAGTCAAGCAAAATCATGCAGAATTAGCAATAATAAACAACACTGGCACTTCTTCATTCTACTGACAGAGTTCACTAGCGCGCTCCTCAGGTGTCATAATATGTGGTGTAGACAGGTAGGTATGTGGTACAATAATGGGCAAACAGGGAAATCAGGGGCGAGATGAGAGGAAAAAGAATCTTACGAATTACGAGAAAAACTGGGAACATGGGGAGCAGTGGAGAACACTGCCAGGAAAACTAGGAGAACATGCAGACGCTCCCTGGACAAGTGGGAGGACAGAAGGGAAAAGACTACTCCTGTTATGCCGGAAAAGACAAGAGGAAAATTGGGAGGAGGACGAGAGGAGAAAGACGGTGCTTGGAAGACTGGGAGGACTGAAAGGGATAGACGCTCCATGGAAAATTGGTAAAACAAGCAGCATAAGAAACAGAAAGACGCTCCACTAGAAAAATTTGCCTGTTTGATAGAAGAAAAAGATCCATGGAAAATGCTTAAGAGAAACGATTCATGCGTCTTGGCGTCGTACTCTAGGTGATATGAAGACTGTGTAAAATTTCTTCCTTGGCAGTTTATTCTGTAGTCTGGATATAGCACCTCTATACATTCTTGCATATCACTGATGCAAACTGTGTCGATACTGAAACTGTATAAATAACCTGCAAGAGATTATTATGGTGTTGTATACAGAATAGGCCTACATCTCTAAGGAGGTTGTGCTACGAGGCCTCCTGTGAGCCTTGTTTCACAACGCCGTCTTTACTCAAAGAGATGAAACATACCACCTTACCAATTTGCTTTATATCCAACATAGACTAGACAGTACGTTCCCAGAGGCTCAACGGTTTATCTATAGGTAGCAAATGGCAAAAACACCTTCAAATGGCACCGCCTGGGTACTAATACCAATCGATCACACTGAGTAGCTTACATGCCTCGTCTCATTTAAAACTGGTGTGATGGTGTTAGAGAGGGAGTCCAGGATGATTAGTTTAGTATGTTCTGGCGAAATTCACATCCCCATTCTGTTCCTTGCCGATGCCTGAAGTGGATCTGGCGTCCTTTGGGTCAGTAATCCAGTACTTTAACCATGACTATAATTTCGCTGTTTTGGCTCAGTTCAGGCATAACGCTTGATGTCAAAAAACCAAAGAAGTGAAATCGCACAGCACAAGCGGGTATGCAGCGGATGACCCAGCACCCCCTCCCTCCCCACCCCCAGCATGAAGTACTAAGGCCTTATCTTCTAAAAGCCCTCCCCTCTCACTAACCCACCCAACCCTCATCGCCCCACTCCAGAAATTTAAGGCAAGGCATCTGGATTTTCCGACATGACATTGACTGAGGAGCGACGGAGAGCTGGGGAAGTGGGATGATGGGGGTATGATGGGGAGGATAGGAGGAAGACAGGAAGATGTGGGAATGATGAAGGGGTGTCGTGCATACATGGGTAGAATAGGGTAGGTGTGGGTATGATGTCGATGGAGGATCCGGAGAGACAGTCGGCGAAAAGAGGTAAGTGAAGGGAAAAAGAAGGAAACGCTGGGATAGGTGGAAACAGTAAGAAGGGGACGACAGAAGAGACAAGAAAAATAAGTAAAAGAAAATAAAGTGGGAGAGAATGTAAGAGGAAAGAATAATCTCTCTCTCTCTCTCTCTCTCTCTCTCTACCGTAATTATGATCAGTAAAGGTCTGTGACGAATTTTACCTGGAGGTTTGTTGAACTTGTTGACAGCCTTCCATCTTTTTTTTTTTCATTTTTTTTTTGTTACAGGATCCTACCCATCCCATCCTAGTACATAGTGGTCAATGGAGTCAAAATGTTCATGGTAATGGTAATATATGTATACAGCAAATGTTTTGTTTTGGATGGGGCTGTGAGACTTCAAAGCAAACACTACGGAGACGAGAATGAAATCAGTGAAGAATGGTGAAGAATGAAATACTTCATGTGTGATGGAAGCAGATGATGCCATATTGCTATAGTCCCTTCATCTTAATTTGGCCCAGATGTTTACCTTTTTGCTGCTTATTTCACCGGGTTTAATGGCACAGTTAGACAGTGCTATCGCTCTACATCCTTTCCACAGCATCGTTTTTATTGTAGCATCACTTTTCTGGTGATAATCTCTTGCTACAACTCAGCAATGAAGAAGGAAAGATCAACATTTTATGCCATATTAGAGTGGAAAGGGTATAGTTGATCGTGACTGTAATTTCTGTGGACTGGCTCAGAGTTCCGTGAAATTCTGTGAACAGCAAGATTAGACAATAACTGGAGCTAAAGTAAACTGGTGGCCGTCGCAGAAAAAGGTAACGCAGTGTATTGTGTTTGATGACTGGACGTGGTAGAAAAGCTTAGCCTGGTGGAGAGGGAGAAATAAGAACATGTATGAAAGAACTGGAGAATGGAGAAGTTCGAATGTTACTGGTGATATGAAGGCCATGATAAGTAGCAGAAGTCGGAGCGTAGAGCCTGCAAGAGGATTATGTGAAGAAATATTAATGCCCATATACATGTATGGGTGTATACAGTCTTTCGAATGACACTAACATAAAATAATCAAGAGTGTGAGCAGTAGTACTGGGACTATTAAGGACTGCACATAGGCTGCTTATGTAGGACAGGAAAAGATTCCTGACTCGTAACAGATGTGGAGTAAGAAGTCTACTGGTAAGAAAATTGAAGAAGTGTGTATCAGGATAGCATGGTCATACTGAAAGATTTCATGTGATTAGCTTGGTAAAAAACTACGATGATTCTGAGGGCAGAAAGAGGGGAAGAAGGCACAGAAGAAGGTGGATGGATACTGTAAATGAATATGTGAATAAGTGATGTATGAAAATTTAAGAAGGTAATGAGCTGACGAAGGAGAGAAATGACTGGATAAAATATGTATGCGTGGAGATAAAGGTGACAGGGGCTGCACTCATTCTTTAACTAAACAGTTGACAAAATAGCATCTAAGCCACAGACATTATGAAGCACATGTTTATATGAATCATTTAGGCTGTGAGGTGGTGCCGAGAAGAAGGAAGGCTTGGATGACGAGTGAATGGATGTGTGACCTATTTTAAAGGACACTTTGTTTAATAGTTCTCCGGTTCTTCTATTTTATTTTTCCTGTTCCGAACTCCTGTCTCCATATATAGTATTGGGAAAGAGGATGATGGTGATGGTGATGATGATGATGGCTACGTTTATTGTTGAACTGGAGAAATGAAAGAATCCTGATACTTACTTGATCAGAGTATAAATGAAACGTACGAGTAAATGTGATTATGGACTAGTCAAAAACAGCGGGAACTCGACGCATCTATGTCTGTTAATACTGAATTCATTTTTAGTCTGTTGTTTATCACTACCAGAGGATTTGTCTGACATGATTCCATCCAGTGAGCGAATAATAAGTCTGGTCAAGCTCCACGCTAATGGATAATCCGGCTCTCCAGTTATTGTGTGCATGAGATTAGTGCATCGGATGTGACCCAGGATACCGGTGTCCAACCAGAAAATATAATACGTTGGAAGCACGTTTTGAGAAATGAAGATGTAAAGTAAAAAATATATGGCAGGGCACAATACACTGAACTGCATATTATAATCTCTCTCTCTGTTTAGCATTTAATATTAACTGCTCTTTTCCTTTTCCAAAACCATTTCTGCTTTTGCCTGCCTCTCAACAACTTCACTTCAGGAACGTTTGTTTTATATTGTGTTCGTGCTGCCTTTAGACGATTTGGTTCAAGCTGGTGACGATTTTCTGAAGAGGGAGAATTAGATCACAATGGTTCCTTCGCTGCTAGACAGTCTTCTCAAGTCGAATATTATCGTCTGACAGTATAATTGGAAGGAAGATTATGTCACTGGACTGTAGGGGTTGACTTCTCTATATATTTCCCTCTTCTTGAGCTATTCACCAGCTTCTCGTACTTTCCTTTACTTCTTCGTTACGGGAAATCTTTCCTAAGTTTTTGAAATTATTTTGGGGTAAAAATACTAAAGCACATTAAGACATCATTGTAGAGGATGATTTAATGATGACTTATCTATTCAGTACGAGAGATTTGCTGTAGGGTAAATACAAATCGTCTGGGAGTTGCAAGGATAATGATGGCGTCATCGTACTGAAGGGGTTAAGTATCAAAGTCACATCTCCATCACAGTCCGTCATCTCCTTTGTTTACCCATTTCCTGCACATCTTCCTTATATTTATATATATTTTTTTTATCTCATGAACACTCACTTATTTCTGTGCCTTTGCTTGTTTTTATTTCATCCTTTCCTGCCAGTCAAATTCTCTCTCTCTCTCTCTCTCTCTCTCTCTCTTTCTCTCTCTCTCGCCCTATAGGCTGAATTAAACATATCGTCTGCGGTTGGCTGGAATATAATAGTAACGTTGTCCTTACCATGAGATAAGTA
>JAGKTI010001703.1:36814-49404 GCA_018397915.1 Birgus latro
GTGTGTGTGTGTGTGTGTGTGTGTGTGTGTGTGTGTGTGTGTGTGTGTGTGTGCGCGTGCGTGTGCAATTGTAAATGCTCTAATCTGCATGTGTGTGTGTGTGTGTGTGTGTGTGTGTGTGTGTGTGTGTGTGTGTACCGGTGGAGCCGCTAATGTCTTGCGCCAACACAGGAAGTCGCTACCAGTCTGATATATCTAATGGAGGGAAGAAGAGAGTTGGAGGAAAGACGGAGAGTTGGAGGAGAGAAAAGTTGAGGGAAAGACAGGGTGCTGGAGAGAAGGGATTGTTGGAGGAAGAGGCAGATGGAGAGAAAGGGGAGTTGGAGGAAAGAAGAGTTGGAGGAAGGAGGGGAGAGTTGTAGGGAGTGAGTTTAGGAAAGATGAAGAAGTGAATGAGAGAATGCCAGATAGATATGGGATCATGAGAAGCATACTATGAGGAGTCGCTAAATTCTACGGGAGGGAAGCACCTAGCGCCAGGAAATAAATTAGGGTGTGACCGACTGAAAGGGCCTCTCCAAAAGATGCTCCCTCATCTAAAAATTGGAGATAGATGAGGGATGATTGGAGCAAGGAAAGTAATGGATGATGATCAGGGGAATAAGAGAGCTGTAGGGAAGCGGAAGATGGAGGGAACTGTCAGAAGGAACCGTTCAAGGATGAGTAAATTGGAGGAAGGACAAGAGCGCTAGAGGAAGACAGGAGTTGGAAGAATATAAAAAACAGAAGAGGTAAGAAGGAAGAGGAAAGAGTTGGCGAGAATGGTGGAAGGGGTTGGAAAGTGGTGGAAGGAAAATGAGAGGAAGGGAACTGTGCAAAGACAAAAAAAAGGAAGGGGAGGGAGTAGGAGAGAATGGTGGGGGTAGGGAACAAGTGAAAGGAAGATGGAAAAGGAAGAAGGCAACTGGAGGATGAAAAAAAAGGAGAGGTGGGAAGACAAAGGCATGAGTTGGAAGGAATGGCGGAGGAAGGAATTTCGTGAAAGATGGGAAGAGTGGAGGAAAGACAGGACAGTTGAAGTAATTATTCAAAATTATATGGAAATTTAAAGATGGTGAAATGTATTGAGACTTGGAAAGAAAGGCTTGCGTTGGACAAAAGAGCTGAAAGGCAGAAAGGAAAGTTGGAAGGAAGAAAGAGAGGAAGGGAGAGGAGATGGACGGATGGAAGGAAGGAAGGAAGAGGAGTTGGGAGGATGAAAGGAAGGAAGAAGGGAGAGGAGATGGAGGGATGGGAGGAGGAAGCAAGGAAGAGGAACTGGGAGGATGAGAGGAAGGAAGAAAGATGGAAAGAAGGAGAGGGGGAAGGAGAGTAGGGGGAGAGAAGTGCAGTAGGAGAAAGGAAAGGAGATCTGAATTTGGAGGGAGTTTGCAGTTATGAGCATACTTGCCAAAAGGAGAATAAAAGTCAAGGAAAAAACGGTCCTGTTAAATTGAAGGAGGGAAGAAAGGAAGGAGAGAAGAAAGGCAGGAAGCAAGGAAGGAAGGGAGAAAGGACACAACGAAAAAAAAGGAAGAAAATGGGAAAGGAGGGAAGAATGATGTGGGAAGAAGAAATGAAGGAGGAGATGTGTGGAGAAGGAACGAGAGGAGAGAAAGATGGATGAGGAAGAGAGTTAGAGGAAAGAGAAAGAAAAAGGTGACTTCAACAAGGAAACTGGATAAGATGAAGCAGAGGAAAAAAAGGTGGTGGGCGTGGGAACAGAAAGGGAGGGGAAAAAGAGGGAAGGAGAGAGAGTGGAGGAGACAGGGAGTGCAAAATGTTCGAGTGAGAAAACGCAGGGAAGATGGAGAGGAGAAAGAGGAAGGAAGTGAGGATATGGTGAACGAGAGAGAGAGAGAAAAAAAAAAAAGGGGGGGAGGGGGAAAGGAAAAGAAACAGGGAAAAGGAAAAGGGATAAAAAACGGGAAGGATAGAGAATAGAAAAAAATAAAACTAAGGGAGAGACGGAGAAAGAAAGGATGATGGGAAGAAATGAAGAAGCAAAGACTGGAAGACAGAAGAGGAATAAATATGGCAAAGAAAAGACGATAGTTGAAGAAATACGAGAAGTGGCAGCGAGAAGTAAAGAAAAAGAGGAAGGGTAGAATTCAAGAGAAAACGAGAAAATGGTGATAGGGAAAGTTCAGGGAAGGAAAAGGACAAGAGTGGAAAGCGATGTGATAAAGGAGTGAGGAAGGGATATACAAGGAGAGGAAAGGGAAAGAGCGAGAAGAGGATAATGAAGAGCAGAAGAGAATTGGAAGTAAGGGAGGCAGAGGAGGAAATTAGCAAAGGAGAGGGGGAAAATGAGGTAAAGGAAGAAAGGGAGGAGAGAGAAAAAAGAGAGTAGGAAAAGAGTGTAAAGGAGTAAGTGGAGAAAGGTGGTAAGAGTGAGGTGATTGAGGGCAAACACACTTACAATTCATACCTCTCAGTGGCCTCTTAAACTTTCATTCAACTTCCCGTGTGTGACGTTCCCGCCTGCATTCTGTAAAAGCACAGAGTCCTACACGCTACCCTTACAGCCCACCCTGGATCCAGATTCACAGGAAGACTTACGATCAATCTCCTGTCGTAACTTCATCATCATCATCATTGAATCTTTGGTTTTCGCTTTTGGGTCTGTCTTAACTATGATTTATGTTTACAGGGTAGACAAGGAGGACGTATGATTTTCCCACGTCTCATGTCCTTTCCGCAAAAACGATGTTAATTACGAGAGAAACATTCACGAACTATTTTTTGTTTTTGCAGGAAGGAACATACAGGAGAAAGAGTGTAAAATCATCCACTGTATCTCATTAAAAAATCTTAGTTAAGAGAGGACAATTATCAGAACATACTTGTGTGTGTGTGGGAAGGACGTGAAAGGAGTGCAGACACCTCCGATGTCTATTGTTTTTCCCGCAAATCAAAATGCAATTTAGGAGGATGGATCGTTAAAGGAGAGCATACACTACTGAAGCCTCTTGTTTTTCCTGCAAATTAAGATTTGACTTTTGACATGGAATTAATCGTAAGTCTGCTTGTGGACTGGACTGTGGCTACTGACGCGGGAGGAAGCAGCAGCAGACAAAGTACCGACGTGAACCCACTACTAAACTGTCCTATTCCTACCATCAACTGAACCTTATCACTCTGCTGAAAGGTTACGAGGGGTAAATACTGTAAAATTAAAACACCTGCAAACATCGGATGCTTCGATGCCAACTATGCGGACACAAAACTAAAGTTTCATGCACAGTTGCACGCATATGCAATGGCGCATTCCATTACTATACAGTCGTTAGTAAGACAATGAGCAATAACTTACGAAAGGCTGTGATGAAGTCTTCGCAACCCAACAAAACTGGCAGCATATTGTTCAAAAATTTCTTAACCGTTCATCTAAGAAAGTTGAGCAATGTCCCTGACGGCAAATAAACCCATCAATGACAGCACCTTGCTTAACTGGACAATCAGAAAGAAGCAAAGTAACTTATTATATGATTAGATTCTGTCCACTTTCGGTGCACTTATGCTATGTCGGACAGAGGAGAAGAAATTCGTACACTAACGGAAAAATACTATCCAACACTTTGACAACGAATACTGTGCAATGTCTGACACTACGATGACCGACGACTTTTGTAAATATTATTCTTGCTACCATGAGATGTTTTTATTCATCTTAAGGGAAGTCATCTGCACTAAAAGGTTTAAGGGAAAGTGTTTCTTTCCTCTTCACTGCGGTGAGCTACTCTTAAGCTGAAATATATTGTCAGGTGGAGGTAAGCATTATATATAAAAACCGTCATCGAAGTGAAGGACAAAAAAAGTAAGATTTATGTATAACAGCCGTCATCGTTGTGAAGGGGTAAAGGCAAGCTCTGCTCCTACTCCACAGTATAAACAGATGGACTGCTAACAACATGTAGCTGAGATGCTGAACTGTTATAATACTGCAGTTTCAACTAACATACACCTACTGTAGACTTTCCATAACGCTATAAAACATCACTGGAGGACTAGGGGCTTCTATTACTAATACTGAGGAAGGTAAGTTGTAGGTTCCTAATTTATGACTGTCAATCGTAAGACGTGTGAGAATAGGCAATGGTTAAGCTGCTCTCCACTTTGTATACCGCAATTAGCGATGAGAAATAAAGGCCAAACTTACTTCATTTTCGACTATGAGGTTCAGTAATAATGCTGAAATTTGTGGGTTTCCTGTTCTCTTGCCATCTCGGGTTAAATAAGACGGTGCTAATTTCCTTCCCCACGATAGATCCACTTCTAATTATGCGATATTTAGCGACTCAGACTAACGTACAGTATAATGTAAATGTAAACAAAATGAAATATCTTACCTTACACTCTAACGATCAAACTTTGATGTTAAATCGATATTGTTACGTTATCAAGGTATTTCAACAAAGAAACACCAACATCACAGTTTAAAATCTTAATTCTGACGAGTATAACACCTCCCAAAGTGAACTGTCTTGTACATAATCCCAGGGAAATAATATATAGTTTGCTACAACAGACATCAAAGATACGAGTATACACACTCAAATGCTCAGTGGAAGTGCTTCAAAAAGTGATAGAATATACTGGAATATAATACTGAATGAAGAGGAAATATGGGAACATAAATGTGAGTACTTACCTTAAACTACGTGCGTTAGGATCACAGACGTTCGTGGTAAAACACCCTGTGGCTATTTACACAGTTGTTCATGGTTCCCCAAAGTCTTTCGATGCATGTCCGAGTCTCTTCGCCAATTCGTGCATCACCTCCTTGAATATGAGGGTGTCCACGTTCTGACCGAGCATGTAGAAGAGGAACCAGTCGCCCATCTTGCTCTTCCTCACTATGGTATTGATAACTTCCTTGTTGATGAGACGGAAGCGGAGGCAGAGGAGGTAGGCTCTCATCCTCGGGCTAAGGATGATCATGAGCCGGTAGAGGAGGACGAAGAACGTGAGGAACACCAGTAGCAAGAACCAGAACCATAGGAAGATGTAGATTTTCTCGTTGACGATGTTGATGGGTAGGATGCAGAGCGAGTCGTATTTCTCCAACTCCCCTGACGTGCCGAACTTGCTGAAGGAACACTTGGTCATGCGCGGGAACACGAAGATCATGGGGTCGATGCGCACCTCCTGATCGTCTTCCATGAACTTGATGACGTCCAGGCCAAAGGTGAGGAAGGTGTTGCCCAGAAACCGGTCGATCAGGAACATCTGGCCTGTGGGTCGAGAAGAGAGGAGAGACATTAGAAGTGCAGTTGCGAAAAAGGAAAAGGGCAGCGAGAGGAGAAGAGGGCATCCGAGGTGATACTGAGGTAATTCGAGGAAGGATAAGGGAGAAGAATGCCATTTGAAGATAAATGAGATAATGTGGAGAAGAAGGAAGAGAAGACAAAAGAAAAGAACAGAATGACGACATATAACGCTGAAATCTGACAATGGCCAAGTGAACAAGAAAAACGAAGAAACAATCACTTTCGATCAAAGCGAGACATTCGACATTCCATTCTCACTGACAACAGACGATGTTACTCAAATTATGAGAGATTTCAGGAAGTGGAGGCGTTACAAATAGCCATCAATAATCCGTTCATTACTAGAGATCCTTCTTAAGTCAAGTAAAATCGTCTGGTGATGGCCCGATTAAAATGAAGAAAATAATTTGACTGGAAGGGATAAAGAAAAACTGCAGTACAGGAGAGAAAAAAGGAACACATATGCAACGATGAACTATAACTGAGAAAAGCCAGAAAGGGGTGTGAGTGGCAAAAAGAATGAGCAACAAAGGAGATGCTAAGATCTTGAGGGAAAGAGGTAAGTCAAGAGGAAGGAGATATCGAGAGACAAGAGAAGCTGAGAGTAAGAAATATGAAAGGAGGAGAAACGCAAGAAGAATGGTTGTGAGGGTGAAGGAACCTGAAGCATGTAATATTAATGCAAAATTACATGAATGCAATATAGTCATTACAAACACAAATATTCTGATACTAAGCTTAACATAAAATGCAATATCATAACAATCATACGGCAGGCACCAAAGATCCAAACTGGAACTTTGTACGTGTGTGTGTGTGTGTGTGTGTGTGTGTGTGTGTGTGTGCGTGTCTGTGCGCGCGCACACATCCAGCCCTCTAGGTGGGACTCGATTGAGAATTACGCCATGAAATTACCTGTGATTAAATTATCGGTTCAATGAATTTTCTTGCGGTTTCGGGGAAGCCTGGCAGTGTGGGAACTGGTGGTTGTGGTGGTGAAGGCTTCATTGTGGTGCTGTGGTGATGGTGTTTGTGGTGCTATGATGGTGGTCTTTGTGGTACTGTGATGGTGGTCTTTGTGGTACTGTGATGGTGGTCTATGTGATGGGGCCTTTTCTGTGATGCTGCGGCGATCGTTTCTGTAGTGCTGTGGTGAGGTGGATCTACTGTGATATTGTGGTGATGGCCGTGTGGTGATGCTCCCGTATTTTGCTGTGGTGTTGATGTGTTTTGTAGCGTGGTGATGGTGGTTGTGGTGACCCCATACAGCATTGTGGTGTGGTGGCAGCCCTGCACTGTGATGTGAATTTATGATTGTTTTCTTTATTGTAGTGTGGTGGTGACCGTTTGACGTGATGTAGTGATAGTGATGATTCTTTACTGAAATTTGTGATTTTAAGATAGTGATTTATGTTGAGGAGAAGTCAAAGACGATTTCATGTGCAATGAAGACACTAAATCTTCTCAGCTTTAAGTGATGTAAACACCAGTTATTAGAAAAGAATGAAGAGAAGTGTGATGAATGAAGTGGTGATAAGAGTATTGATGTGACTATAGTGTTGCTGTTGCTGCTGCTGCTGATGATAGAGTTTTAGTGATGATAACGATGAAAACTGGCTATGGCGAGGAAGTTTATGAACATTAGAAAAATACCGACAGTGATGCAGTTTTGAAGATAGTGATGTCATGAAATGCGAGTGATGATTTTTTGTGACAATGTAGTAATACAGCCAACATGGAAAGGAGTTATATGTAATGCTTTGTCATGCATGATTTAACAACTAAGGACTAATGTATGGAAGTGATATAGCCTGCCGATGATTTTGGTGTACTTGGGTATTTTGTAAAGTCTAACCAAGAACTGAAAGAAATGCTAACTGTAAAGGCTTTAAAAACCATCTCGAGCAATCCTTTCTCTGTTGTTGGTAGACCATGAATTTCCAATTACACTGACACCAGTCATTTCCAATCCTAGCAGGCAAAGGGCTCTAACCTAACAATACTGTGTGATGATAACTGGGTGAGTTGTGATGAAGTGATGCAGTCGTAATGGTGCGGAAGGATATCAACACAACATTATTATTTTTTTTGTCTTGGATGTGATGTAAGCTGATAGTGACACAAAATGGCGCTTGCTGGCAGGTCCGAGAGTAATGTGCAATAACCTAAGTGCCTGGGCCCATATTCACAAAGGATCCTCACCAATTCATATGACAAAAGTCTCCATTTTGCTTGTAGTCTGATTTTTTATTATTCAACGCTACAGTTGGTTTGAAGTAGATGGTAGCTGCATGAGTTGAGATCAGATATAAACAAATATAACTTAGGCTCAAGAAAGTGTATGAATAGGGCTTTATTGTTCAGTAGCCTAATGGACAGACATGACGGGTATATGTTGCATGCTTGTTTATATAGTCCACAATTGCACTTGAAGTAGTTTGTATATTTGTATATAAATGCATTCACCACTGCAAGGTTGTCTATGATTCCAAGTGGTGAGATGGTGCGTCAGTTTGCCTGTCATTGGTACGTGTATCAACTATGACCAGTCGTCTTTGTTACATCTGCCGTAATGGCCTGGTCACACTTAGGTCGGAATCGGATATATTGTGTTCAAATTGTCCGATCACGTAGACTTGTATAAAAATTGGAAGAACACCCTGTTTCTGTAGGTCACGTTCTGAGCAAGTTGTTTCTTACTGCCAGACAGACTGGTAATGTAGGTGACAATGTGAAAAGGAATGGCCAGAATGTGAACGATTAAACAGTGTTCTCTGCCCCACATTTATCCCAACCTACAGGTTTGGATAATTTGCGTCAGGATAGATACGTGTCAGGTCTCAGTGTAAACTGGCCCTGGGTATGTAGTGTGAGTCTGAGTGGCATTTTATGTTAATCTGCGTTTAAACCACATTGCCGTGGTGAATATTTATTGCTTCATGGCCATGGCCAAACGATGTCTCTCTCTCATGGAATGTACCAGGACGTGTAATGCACACCAGTAATCTTTGGTCGTAGGTTCGTATTAGTAAAACTGACAGCGTGACGGCTTGGACATACTTTTTTTTTTCTTAATAATTTATGACTCATATGCGCATGTGATGATACATGCCTCTCCTGTCAGAATCATTGCTGACTACTCTTCAGAACGCGGAATGCAGGTTGATTACATCTACTAGTTACAGGTGTTATCAGCATCTAACGGTTTCAGATGCTTCATTAACGACTGTCAACAATTTGGGGCTTGCTTTCACCTTCCCGAGCTCAGTTTTAATTAAGAGGCAGATAATTACACAACAGAGGGCATGGACAGCGGTACGGTAACTTCCCCCTTACCTACAGTGGCATTAGGGGCAGCAGCGGTGGCGGTACGTAAATATACACTACTGTCATCATAACGGAGACAAGAGAGACACCAGCACCTGTGAAGCCTCACCTCACAGCTCCTCGTGGTAAACAGTTTGTAATAAAAGCGGTACACACCATGAGCAGAGTAATGCAATGGAAAGAGAAGAGGCTGATGGAGGCACACATGGACAGAATGTGAACAGTGTCAGGTTCCTATGACTCACTATCTGATGAATATATTCGTTTGATGTTAGGTGGAATACGATACCAGTGTTGTCTCGATTACGACAGGGTTAAAGGTGATGGCATTAACTTTCTCAGGCTCATTTGATTCTCTCTCACCTGCATAAAATCACATGGCATACGTTGTTGTGATAATACGAGAGAAGACTCGATCATGAGAGTTAAAAAAATAGGAAAGGGGACTAAATGGGAGATGGGAATGAAAATGGGACCGTAAAGAAGACGAAAAGTAAGATAAACGAGGAAGGAGAACGAAGGAAAAGAGTGACCTGGTGGGAGAGGGAAACAGAGTGAAAGAGAGAATGGAAAGGACAAAAGATGGAGGAAAGTGGTACAGTATTTAGAGATTATGTGGTGGGTAGAGCTGGCGGGGATAAGGAACGCATGTATGAAAAGGGAAAAGGCCGACTGAAATACCTCAAAATCTCACCACTCCCTTTCTGGACTACTCATTCCCCATACTACACCCATATTATAATCACTACCTCTCCCCACCACTCACAGTTCCTCGTTTTAATCTTTAGCCTATTGTCCCTTTCACTCTTATCATTACCCCTTCACTATCCTACTGCTTCATGCTCTTCACGCATCCTACACCGTGCACTCTCTCTTCTCCTCATGACATCTAACACTACCTACTTTTTTAAAATAAAATCTCTCTCTCTCTCTCTCTCTCTCTCTCTCTCTCTCTCACCCGTGACCCAACTAGCCGCCGTACTGTGTGAGGTGAGGGACTGGGCATCACCATTAGCATACTCGCCCCATTTATTTCCGGCCGCCATAAACAAGAGGAACTGAGCTGTTTACACTGCCAGGGTCGACCACACTCCCCCTTCACCTCCCTCAAGGGCTGTCTTTGGCCTTCTCTCTCTCTCTCTCTCTCTCTCTCTCTCTCTCTCTCTCTCTCTCTCTCTCTCTCTCTCTCTCTCTCTCAAGGTTATACATTTAACAGTGTTCTTTTTATGACGGTTACTGAAAATGGTTACTAATAAGAAAGCATTGAATCAGTCAAAACAGATCAGATAACTTTACCGTATTAATGCTATTTAGAATGTCCGTATGAGACAGTTACCCCTTTAATTTCTTGTTTCCTAGCGCAAATATAATTTATGAGACCTAAACCCTTCTTTTGAACAGATGAAGTCCAAAAGTTTGGATTAAACATATCATATCCATGAAATTCGATATGTGTTCTGCAAGTAGGGTGAATTAGATAAATATTTCACCTATTGCCACACTAATCTGAGAACTTATCGTTAATCTTCGTAAATGTCTCTATGAATCTTGTCAGAGTCTTTTATTTCGTCGATAATGGAGGGATATACAGTAGATAATGTTGTTAAGAAATCCCGAAAGATAAAACCCAGGGATAACAGGTATGGTTATGTGAAGGTAAAGCTATTTTAAGAAAACTCGTAATAAATAAAAACATACATTTGACCTGTTATTTTCTTTTCCTTTCTAATATACGTCTCATATCTTCCTCTTCAGTAACTCAATTCTGCACATTCTTCAGCCTCTTCTCTGCACTCGTGAAATAATTGTCAACTTGTGCCGTTTCTTATCCTCGGAAACCTGGTACGGAAGGTCTTATTTTCACAGTAGAATAAAAGCCTTACATTCTCCTAGCACACCACCTTCCTTCATCCATGCTTCAATGTAGCCTATATGCCCTAGTCTCGTTTTTGTTGTTTAATCCTTTAAGTACGATGGCTTTCTTTTATGTTTTTTGCCAGTCAGACCGTTACATTCACTAAAAGGAACATTTCTCGGAGTGGAGGATTGTACACAATTTGTTTATAACTTCTTTCTCTACGGTTGGTCTCCCGTAAACAGAAACAGAACAGTCAAAGGGTAGTAAAGATAGATTAAGCTGTCATTGTACTCCAAGTGATTTCTGCAGCACACAGCCCTTTGTTCCTCTATTGTCACACATTTTGAGATACTTTTTTTTCCTTTTTTCTCTTTCGTTGGTGCAGTCAGTCTCCCAGATTTCCATGTACCAGCCTAGCTCCCCTTCCTCCCTTCTCAGTCTTCTCCTTGGATCCCTCCTTGGTCCTTCTTCCCGCTTACAATATACCTTCTCGGACGAATCAAGAGGCACAGATACTGCAACCGTACGACACAACATCCGGACCAAAAAAGCTGTATACCACAGTGAAGACAGTATCAGCATGTAGGAAATAATTATTAATCTCTCACTACACCGTGAAACAAGACAGTGTTCCGTTTTTCCTCCCCTATTAATTCTTCTTACATTCCCAGTCTTCCATTTCTTCCTTGGTTATCCCTCTGATCTCCCTATTCAGATCCGTTCCTTGTTCTCTTCTCTTTCAATCCTCCCTCTTCACCCTCCTTCTCTCATTACCATCATTCTTTGCTCCTTCCTTCCTCTCCAGCACACACCTTCTTCTTCCTGTTCTTAGTTTGCCCTTCCCTTTTTCACAGGCAACCCTCCTCATTCAGCTCAGTCTCTTATCCCTTCCATAATCCCCTCATTTTCCCGTTTCTGCCTTTCCCCCAGACCTCATCAGCTCTGTCTCTTCCCTCCATCTCTTTCCTCTGTCTCTCTCTTATTTCCCAGAGTCCCTCCTCCTTATTCCCTCCCACTTACAATCTTCTCCTCATCCTATCTTTTTCTCCCTTGACAATCTACATCTCCCCCACCCCTTCATCCCAGTCCCCGCCCCTTTTTTTCACTGCCCTCCATCCCCATCCCTCCCCTCTCCACCCCATTTAGGCCCAATCTTCACCCCCAAGAGAAGGCCCACCACTGATCATGAGATAAGACGGGGCAAGGGAGTAATACAGACGATTCCCCTCCCTACCATCCTCTCATCTCCCTTTCCCTTCTTCTCTCCCTCACTAACTGTTCTGGAGTCTAAGCAGGGAGGGAATGAGAAGGGCATGAGGGTGAGGAGGCGGCGAGGAAATGAGGGCAAGACGATTATGAGGACGAACAAGGGAGAGAGGGAGGAGTATAAGCATGGTGGCTGAGGAACTGAGGGCGAGAATGAACGGTAAATGAGAAAATTGTGAGGGCGAGAAGGAAGTAGAAAGACAGGTAAGAAAGCAAAATCTAAGGTGAGGAAGTAGAATCTGAGCCTGGGGATGGATAAGGAATGGAAAGATGAGTATGGATATGGAGAAAGGTTGAAGGGACGAGGGTGAGGGTGAAGAGTACATGTAAAGAAAAGGTGAGGAGACGGAGATGAGGATGAAATTCTGTGTGGATAACTGAGAATATTAATAAGAAGCGTAACAGAAGGCAAGGAGATGAGTACTAAAATGAGAATGAATAGCAGATTAGAGAAGCATGACTGTAAGGAGGATTTACGAACGAATATATTTAAGGGTGACGACATCAGTAACGAACCCAGAAGGGGAATTTGAGGAGCAGCAGGTAGAGAGATGAAGATGCGCTGATGGGCATGGTAAAGGACAGATGAAAAATGGATGCAGGGAGTGAGGCTGTATCTAATATGGAGTACAATGTTGTGAGGTACAGGCAGTGGTGGGATGAGATATAGAGACACTCACTCCCCCATCCCCACTGCTGTTGATGGCGAAGGGGTAAAGTGAAATAGGATGCTGAGGAAGGCAATGGGAAGATGGGAAGTTGAGCAGATGGAGCTGGGTTTGGGACCAGGAAGGAGCCTGAGAGAGCCGGGGGATAGAAAAAACGAGTGTGTGTGTGTGTGTGTGTGTGTGTGTGTGTGTGTGTGAGAGAGAGAGAGAGAGAGAGAG
>JAGKTI010001703.1:62853-77632 GCA_018397915.1 Birgus latro
AGAGAGAGAGAGAGAGAGAGAGAGAGAGAGAGAGAAGAGGCAGGGAAAAGTAAGTGGAGAAAAAAGAGAAAACAAGTGTTAAGGCGAGGAAGCTATACCACAAAAAAAAATGAAGAGAGATTAAAAGCTAAGACTGAAAAGAAAATGGCCTTGAGAGAAAGAAATGGAACTGAAGCGACGAAGAAATAGAAGGAAAGAGAAGGAAGGAACATAACATAATCCGTGAAGATGATTGGGAAGAAGAGAAAAAAGGTTAGACAGAAGGAACGAAGGAAGAGAAGAGACAAAGGAAGAGGCGACGAGGGAGAAGGAGCGAGCAGAAAGTAAGAGACTATTAGCGGCGATGATGGTGAGGGATGGGAGAAGCAGTGTTGGGTCTAGCGTTATAAGGCGGACCCAGGGTATCAAGATGTTGCCCTTTGTTGAGATTTGTCAAGTCCAGGCGGGTCGTTAGTCATGGGACGCGGGGGAGGCAGGGACGGGGGGTTGGCAGGGGAAGAAGTAGGGGAACAGGAGGTAGGTAAGGTGATAAGGGGTAGTTGCAGATATGGCGAAGTGAGGAAGGTAGGGCGTGCGAGCTACGGAGATAAAGCGGGAGGCGGGAAGAATAATAAGGGATAGTTATTGAGACAGTCGAGATAGGCAGGTGGGGATGGGCCATAGAAGGTCGGTGAGGAAGGAGGAAATGCTGGAAGGTGGGGAGGGATGGGAGAATCAAGGCAGCTACGGGGGAGGGGAAATAGCAATGATGGCAGGGAACGTGGCAGTGGAGATGGCACTGTTGTGGGCGACAGTTCTTTAATACATGCAGGGTTCAAGACTAATGCCACAAAACTGCAAACCTTCCAGCCTTACTAGTTCTACGCTTTATTCTGAAAAGATTTTGACAGTTTCGGAACTACTGACCGCAACTGTAAAAGGAGGTTGTGAAAACGATGGTAAGTCGAGCTAACAAGACGGATAGCAAAAACAATGGCAAGGAAGACGGCAGACTCAAGAAAGATGACAGAGATTTGAGAATGGCAGAAAAGAGTAGTGTGGGAAGTTATACTTGGAGCGACAGGAAAACGGGATGAAGACGCGGGGAAGAAAAAATAATGGTATAACTTAGAGAGAAGTAAGACTGAGGAGAAGTGAAAAAAAGGCTGGCACTAGGAACAGGAAATGATAAAAGAGGAGCGAGGGAAGAATGGGAAAATGAGGAGAGGAGGAATAGGAAAACTCGAAGGGAGAAAAACGAGGTGGGATGCAGACTAAAAGTACAATGTTGCCATACACAGTGCCGTGATGAAATGTAAGGAGAATATAAAGAAAGAATGGCTCTGGGGGGGCTGGGGATAGGGAAACGATGGAGAGGGAGGGGTGAAGAGGAAGGAAAGAAAACTACCAACTTTAACTAACGAAAATTATAAGAGGCAGGAATGAAAAAGCAAAAGCAGAAAATGACTAAATCGAGTAAAGGAGAACACAGTACAAGAGTAAAGAATTATATGATTTGGAATCACATTACGAGGGATGGAGAATATCTCTGAAATTGAAATTACAAGAACAATGACCAAGAGACAGACAGCAATGGCACTGAATCTGGAACAGACTAGGATAACCTTAACAGTCAGGTACCTTAACCTCCACACCCCTATGGCGTATTCAATGTATTAGTCTTGCTAACAAGAGACATTTATATTCAGCTTAGTAAAGACCTTGGGATCTGAAGGATTTAGATCCAGTTCGTATTATTTTACTCATTACTATTGGGCTCTCCTAAGCTGAAATAAAATCTACTTGTAGATTAAAAAAAATAAAATAAAAGACGTCACATTACTGAAGTGGTTAAGTTCAACCCTCAAAACGGTTCAGCTTCGAACACTACTCGTTTTGGGCGTGATTTAATTAAGGCAAGGTGCATTGAGAAAAATGAGCCAATTTCCCTCGCAGGACGTCATTCTGGCGGGCTATTAGGAAAATTGGGGACGTATTACAATAAATGGCAGGAATCACTCAGCGTCTGGGTTCCCGCACCTCGTCAGCTTCGAGACCGGGACGTGAGGACGCTGGGAAACATATTGGCGGGAGACGACGTGACAGAGACAGAACGAGGTAAGACGGAACAAAAATGGCATAAGAGACGTACCCGAGAAAAAAAAAAAAAAGGTATGAAAGTGTAAAACGAAGTGGGGATGAATAAAAAGAATAGTGGAGTAAAGGAAGAGAGTAAGAGAAAGAGGTATGATAACACATGTTCAGCTGCGGACATAAATATCAATTCGCTACATTAGAATAAATAACGAAGTCACTAAGTAATACCTCTCGAAAACCAGTGATGCGATTTTAGAAGTTCAACAAGGTTTTTATAGCATTATGCAAAAATTTCATAGCGATCCGATTAAAAACTATAATAGAATGATACTACTGTCCGCAGCCATACTTGAGGGAAAACTAAAACAATACGAAAAAAAGTAAGGAGTGGATAGATAGAGAAGCTAATGAACAAAGTGACAAAAGGAGGCATTATGACGGATACATATGAGACTAAATAAAATAAAATGAGTTAGATGGAGCGGATAAAAAAAAAATGGATGTGATGAACAAAAAAATGCGAGATAAAAACAAAATGAGAAAGATCGAGGTGCCACTGATAAATAAAACGATAGAGTTGGAACAGAATTAAGGAAGGCAGCGAACACGGACAGAATGACGTGCGACAGAGATAAGTGAGACAAAATATAATAGAATGGAATATGGCAAAGGTAACCCAGAGAAAATAAGCAAGATAAAGTCAGAGGAGACGAATCTAAGTGAAACAGGAGATGGCAGACAGAACGAAGTGTACCGAAGATAAGTGAAACAGAAAAGACAGGAAGAGGAGCATGGAATTAAGAGTAATGTAAAAACTGGACAAAGCTGTGACGGACCTAAGTTAGACAAGGTGGAGGAAGACAGACTGAAATGTGACTGAACTAAACGATGCGCACAAAACAGAACAGAATGAGAAGTGAGTGAGCTAAGGGCGACAGAGAAGATGGAAGACAGAATGAGCTGTGGGGGAGCTAAATGAGACAGATGGAAGACAGAATAAGGTGTGACGAAGCCAAGTGAGACAGAGAAGAAGAATTACAGAAACTTATGTGACGGAGCTAAATGAGACAGTGAAAATGAAAAGCAGACTGAGGCATACAACGCTAAATCAGACAGAAAAGATGGAACACAGAATGAGGTGTGACGGAGTAAATGGAGACAGAAACATTTATACTGGTGACAAGATCAAAGGAACAAGGAACGAGCAAACGAAATAGGGAACTAGTAAAGGAACAAGAACGATGGAACGAGATAAGGAACGTGTAAAGGAGCAGACAGCGAGGGAACGAAATGAACGTGTAAAAGCAAGGTTATGTGGACAGGAACACTCATTACGAAATAAGTGAGGTGGCTCGGCGGGAAGGTGTGACGGTGGTGATTATGGAGGTCAGAGTGAGGGAGGCAAGTTAGGTGGATGGAAATATAAGAATCTGTACATTTTAGAGAGAACAGAGTGGGTGTGACGTGAAGTAACTGTGAGTGGAGAGTGGATAATGTGAGCATGAACGCCGTGGAACAAAACAAATGATATCCATGTGAAAACGAGTCAAAAGTGAACTTACTGGATTTGAATAAAGTGAATTAAAGGAAACTAAGTGTGTGGAATTGGTTAGGTAGGGCAGAGTAGAGTAAGTGAACAGGTTAAGTGTAGCTAAGTGGGATAGCTTGGATAAATAAACTTAAATGAATAGGGAATATTAGGCTGGGCGACGTGAAGCGAGTGGAATAGGTTAAGTGGAGTGTGGTGAGAGGATGGCACAGGAGAAGCTGAGTTACCATGAGTAATTATGTGGGAGCGATAATAGTCAAATGGAAAATGAGGAGGAAATGAACACGATGAGGAAGTATCGTGCAGAAAGAAGTATGAGTAAGTGACCAAAAGCCGAGACATTGGGCACTGGTGGACGTAACTGTGGGATTAATTTGAAGGGGAAACTGAGATTTACAATTGGCCAAATCGATCGAAGGAAACGTAATAGCTATAAATATACGCAACCAAGTAAACATAAATGGAAGGATAAACTAAAAAGTAGTGGTCATATGAAGCCTATGTGAAGCAGACCCATCCCACCTATTAAAAAAAAGAGAAGTCCAAGAGGCGACACAACTTAGGAATCCATACAGTGTTTCGTAATGGTCCATAAAAATATATACAACACGGGGACATGATAGGACTACAAATAAAGAGCATGAGAGTTAAAACACTTTTCTATATTTGACACAGCAGGGAGCACTACACACACACACACACACACACACACACACACACACACGCAAATTCCAACGTACTTAGTCCCTAAGGGAAAGTCCTACTGTGGGCCCTCAAGGACATCTGGGTTCGTATTTATAAAGAATCTTAGCTGTTTTTTATTATAAACAAATTTCCACTACTGCTAACAAATGATACAATTCATTTTTTTTTAATTCACCTTAATATTCACTGTAATATGATTGTGAAGTGTGTTAATGAAGACAAACATTTATAGAAACACTCGTAAACACAGCTTAAGCTTTAGATTCCATACATGCTTTCCCTGGGGCCGTATTTGTAAACTGTCCCAAACCTAACTGCGCATAATAGTACTTGTTTACACTTTTATTTTCACACACACACACTTTCACACCCCGCAACCACACCAGAGTGAATATTGGAGTCAATCAGTGCAACCAAACATTGTGATTTCTGATATTAATTCACCACCAAGGAGACTTGTTTATCGTGAAAAACAGGTTAAGATGCTTTATAAATATGAGTCTTGATGAGCTCCCTTTCGTCTTGTCACGTCTGGGATAAAAAGCGTAGGGTTCGGTCTACCGCCTCGGGCCCACCGCATCCCGAATACCAATGAAGCGGACTCTTTTTTATCCTCCTTTCCTTTTTGGGTGAGGTTGGTCAAGTTAAATTCTCCTTGCCCTGGCCTTATAACCCTTAACTCCCTCAGTGCCATCATATCAGTTTTATCATATTCTTCCTATCAGGCGATAATATTAAGTTTTCGACAGTTTTTACTACAACATTCATTAAGTCCTTCAGTATCAAGGTGTCTCCCATGTCAAATAAAATCCTCTGAAGGTAGCAAGAATAAAATACAGAATATGTCGTCGGACGCAGAGGTTAATCCCTTCACTATGATGACGTCTTGTGCGAATAGATTTGATTTGTCTCACTACTACACAGTTACTATTCTGCCTAGGAGTGTGCCCTAATAGCAAGCATTTCTAAGCTACATGAAGGCTACAACTAACTTCTTCGGCTCTATGAATTTCTCCTAAGCTGCACGAAATCAAAAGATACCAATGAAATACGAAAGCCATCCTCAGGCTGAAGAAAGTATCATGGCAGTCAAGCGTATAACTGTTTTTACTGTCTGTGTGATATCAGCAATTTATTGGTACACCTACGCCACAATAATAACGCCCGCCCGCAAAGCTCATCGCGTATTCCCACTGCCCTCACACTGCGCCCAAATATTCTGTGTGTTATTTTCACTTTGCCCACACTACGCCCACATCTCCCCCACGCTACTTAAATACCACCGTGTCACATGAACCCTATGTTTAGTATTCACACCGCGTTAATATCACACCCACGTCACATTTTTGCATTTGCACCATATAAAATAGACTCAGCCTCCCTAATGTTCTCAATTATATGACCTTCAAAGACCGAAAAGGAACAGAAAGCACTGAGGACTATTCTTAGGAAACAACCAGAAACCGAAAGTTTCAGACTGAGTCAGACTCCTAACTTCAGTCTGATCTAACTGAGCATGCCTCATGGTATCCTTGTGAAGCTGAACTTGGCTATAATGATGGTAGGTTAGGCCTTGCTAGGCTAGGTTAGACCAGGTTCACTTGAGTTTTCGCTTTTTTGTGTGCTTGGTAAAAGCATTCAAAACAAGTTGTGATGCTAAATGGTCAGTGGGTTATAATCTTAACAGCTTTGGTGATTTTTTGACAGAATTCCCTCTGACATTAATCCTGAACATTGCGTCTTTGTATGTAATCTTTTGTATGTTAGGGATGAAAACGATGCCAATTGTAAAATGATATGAAAAACACAAGAGAATTATTAAGGTCCAATATTCAAAATGAATAAGGAGAACAGCATTTACAGTACGATATAACAAGTCTGACCCTAACATATAATATACACAGAGTCAGATAGAACTTTGACCTAGACAATCTTCCATCAGTTCACGTCTTACAATCACCCATGCATTACTAACTAAAACGCTCAAACAGTCTCTTAAGCCATCCTTATTGTAACCCTGTTCATACAACTCAGTACCCACTCTGTAATATACACTGCCCACAAACCACAGTTACAGCAGAGAAGAGATCGTTAATTTGCGAATCGGCTCTCACGTCCACATTCTTTCAATAATATGCACAACATTTTTACTCTAACAGAGTAATAGCTTTGTCAGTTTGTTCTTGCCTTCTCCTGACAATGATATGTCGATTAGCATAGATAATGTGAATCGAAGAGGTCAAAAATAGACGTACTTTATTCCTTCAATATGAGTGGCATTTCTTAACATCCATAATGTCTCCGTCATTTTATTCTTGACATCTGCTAACAGTTTTATTCAGTTTAGGACAGACTATGTGTACTGAAGGGGTTAGATATTGTTCTTTTACCCCTTCAGTAGGAGAAGCCTTCCCTAAGTGGCATAATATTGTCTGTTAGGAGCGAGAATAAAGCAAAAGAGAGGCGTCACTTCAATTCGAGGGCTTAATGCCATAAGCCGACTCCGAACCTTCTTTACTCCTGCACAGCTGTTGACTTTATACACGGGTTTTATTCGCCCCTGTGTGGAGTACAACTCTTATGTGTGGGGAGGCTCCCCACATACAACTCTTCTCAGTAGGGTGGAGTCAAAGGCTTTTCGTCTCGTTAACTCTCCTCCTCTCTTACTAGCTCCCTTCAACCTCTGTCTCTTCGCCGCACTGTTGCATCTGTATCTCTTTTCTATCGCTACTTCAACGGTCGCTGTTCCTTTGAACTGTCTGCTTGCATTCCTCCACTTCTACGATGGGCACGTAGCACCCGTCTAGCCAAGGCCTAAAGAAGTAGTTCTCTAGGTCTTGCGTCTAGCAACAAACTCTCATCTTTTTTCTGTCCAACTCTCTAATGCAAGAGTTAACCGTTACTCCCAGTCCTTCATTTATGCAGCAGGTCAACTCTGGAAATGTCTTCCTTTGTCTGTATTTCCTACTTCCTATGATCTCCAGTCTTTCAAACGCAGTGTGTCCAGGCATCTCGAAATGAACGGATCTTGAATTTGGCTCTCTTTTGTATTGTTTTTGTTTTTTCTTGGAAGGAACAGTTTGCGGGCCCATGGCCTTTGGTTCCTTCTTCCTTGCATTAAAAAAAAAAAAAAAAAACTTCCATCAAACCCAGACACACACACTCCACCACCACAACAACATCGCGCTTCACCTCATCACGCTAAGATGGGCCTCATCCACGAACCAGACCGACATCAGCTCGAGCCACCCCTTTCACAAACTTTAGTCATGCATAATAGATCACTTTCGAGTGCTTTAGATTGGCTAATTGATCTGTTGACGGGGCCGAGGGAAGGTGAGCGCAGAAGTTATGAAGCTAGTGAAGGTTGAGCTGGTGGTGTGGTGGAAGGGAAAGCTGGGAAGGATGAGAAAGTTGATGGAGGTGTTCAGAAGGTAAAGGTTTGTAATGATGAGAGTTGATGGAGGTGAGATCTGGTAGTGATGATGATGGTGAGGACTGGTAGTGGTGATGGTAGTGAGGACTGGTAGTGATGATGGTGCTGAGAACTGGTAGTGATGATGGTAGTGAGGACTGGTAGTGATGATGGTAGTGAGGACTGGTAGCAATAATGGTGGTGAGGACTGGTAATGATGATGGTGGTGAAGGCTGGTTGTGATGATGGTGATGAATGCTGTTAGTTGATGAAGGTGAGTAAGTTGATGGAGGTGATGATGATAAATGATGAACGTGATGACTGGTGATGATAATGGCGATGTGATAGAGGTGAAGGCTGGCGGTGATAAGAACTGGTGGTAGTGAGGGCTGGTGGTTGTGAGGGCTGGTGGTGGTAAGGGCTGATGGTGGTGAGGGCTGGTGGTAGTGTGGGCTGGTGGTGGAAAGGGCTGGTGGTAGTAAGAGCTGGTGGTGGTGAGTGCTGGTGGTGGTAAGGGCTGGTGGTGGTGAGGGCCAGTGAAGGTGAGGGCTAGTGGCGGTGAGGACTGGTTGTGGTGAGGGCTGGTGGTGAGGGCTGGTTGTTGGTGGTGGGGGCTGGTGGTGAAGGCTGGTTGCTAGTGGTGAGGACTGGTAGTGCAAGGACTGAACAGGCATTAAAAAATGGTTGCTGAACATGACCATTTTATACAAATTCTAAGTTTTATCAGCTCTCCAACGAAATATATTTCTGACAAAGACAAGGCCCTTCGTAGTTCCGTCTCGTTTTTACATATATAAGAGTAAAAAAAAATAATAATAATAAGCTCTGGGTCAGAAGGGAAAAGGGCAAAGGAGTCCAGTGCGTCTGGGTTGTTGAGGGTCTGAGCAGAGAAAGGTAAAGGAGAAGTCTAGTGTCCGGCGATAAAGTGGGAAGCAAGTTAGGGTTTAAGGTCCCAAACCATCTTGCTTTTAACAGCCAGAAACTGATCATAACTGTTGAAGCAAAACACATCACTGGAAACAATAACGAAACCGTAATGTAATTTTCAAGTTTGCACTTAAATAGACTGTCAGAGGACTAGACGGACAACTAACAAAGTTTTAACTAAAATGGAGGGATAGGAATAGGAAGGCAAAACTGAGACTACCAGCATGAAGGCCCGAAATGCAACAGATTAAAAACTAAAGAGTTAGAATAGAAAAACAGTATCTCACTGTGGACCTGAATAAATCTCTCCAGCTCGAGGACGTCATTTACATTTCATTTGGCTGTCACCTGATAAGTATGTTCTATATATGAACGGTATTCTTAACTGTAAGAGTAAGATATAACGTTAACCAAACTCAAGCTTTCCTTGGATGCTCTCCCACGCTGAGATGATATGTCTAGTAGCAACAAGAATTAAATACAAGAGACGTCTTCCTCGGGCAGAAGAGATTAAAAAAGAGAGGAATCTCTAAGTAATCTACCTCGTCCTCTGCAGTAGAGTGCTTGCAACACAAGTGATAGGTTGTGGAGTCAACATTCCTTTCTCCATTGCAAAGACGAGGGGGTTCCGACCACCAACGCCCGCCTCGATTAGTTACCCTTCGCGTCATGCATGGAATACGTGGGCAATTTTTTTTTTCCTTTATTGTCCAAAATAACTATCATCAACATTCATTAGTATATGCAGTGATGAGGCAAATTTTGTCAGTTGCTGTTCCACACAAGGAAGATACTAAATTTGATATGTACAGAGATGTCAGCAAAGGAACCATGATTTCGAGGCAGCATTGGGAATTCAACACTTCCTCGTAACGTACTGCATGCCTGGTACTACCAGGCAATTTTATGGGTATTGTGGGTATTGTGCGCTGGCCGTAGTTAACCCCTTTATTACTAAGGGTCGTATCTAGGCTGAAGAACCATCGCCCTAGGGTATCAGGAATAAAGTAAAATATATGTAACTGAGGAGAATGTGATAAATTTATAGCCATACATGTAAACACCAGTTAACATTCATCAATAAGTATAATGCTGATGAAAGTTTGCCTTCCTCATTACGCAAGGTGAGGAGGACGCTACACTACATACTGCACCAATACAGAAAACAACAACATGAGCTCCCAAAACCGAGAACGTTATTTTTCCTTTACCCTCCCTCCCTCCAGACGTTTTCTTTAATGTGGGAATGACCCAAGCCCTCCAGCTCGAAAAAAAAAAAGTTTAAGCTGAACACAATTGTCTGAAGGTAGCAAGAGTATGATACGACACGGGAGCGAAATGGTTAATAGTGAAGAAGTTTAGGAACCAATATAAACAGCAGCCAGCATGAAAGTTCCTCTACATAAGCAGTGACGAAGATCTGAGTCATTGCCCATACCAGTACGATGACGTACTTCATGGTATATTCTTGCCATCCTAAGACGATAGAATTTAGCTTAGTGGGAGTTCCCTTTTAGTGCAGTGGTCGGTAAAAGGATATATTTAACCCCTCCAGCTTGAAAAAAGTGTCTCTTATGTCGAGTAAAATCGCTTGACAATAACAAAAATAAAGTAGAAAGGACATCATCAGAGTGATATAATTATCATGAAGCTCTTTCTGATTTTTCCCTCAAGAGCTACCAGTATGAACGTTCATCAGCATACCCAGTGACAAGGATTATCTGGCTAATTAGTTTGAGTGAGGGAAGGAGAGACTGTGAAAGATAATTGCAGCATTACAGGAAAAGAGAAGTTAAGCAGTGACTGAGTAGCGCCGCAGTGTACTCTCCCTGCAACGCCCCCCTCCCTCCCCACCCCTCCACAATAACCTGCACCCCTTCCAGCCTTCCCTCGACACAAATTCGGCTTTACGCTTGGGATTATGATGGTGGGGAGCGATGAAGTGGAGTCTAACGTCTTGA
The DNA here is from genome assembly GCA_018397915.1 of Birgus latro. Taxonomy (NCBI): domain Eukaryota; kingdom Metazoa; phylum Arthropoda; class Malacostraca; order Decapoda; family Coenobitidae; genus Birgus; species Birgus latro. The sequence continues at coordinate 73,487 of JAGKTI010001703.1, forward strand.
GGTGGATGTTGGCGCTTGGAGGTGGAGGCTGAGAGTGAAGGAAACCAGGAAAACATCCAACAAATACCCGTAACTTAATGATAAGGCGGCGCTCCATTTCTTGTTTTCCTGTGAAAGGCACTTGCAGGCGTGTTGATCAAAAGGTTAAAATGGGTTGGAGGGAAACGCTGAGAAATAAATATCTTGTACTCTTCCCTATCTACACTTCCCTTCCACCCATATTACCCACTTCTCACCTTGAATTAGTCAGCGTCAAATCCTTCTTATAGAGCTGTCTGGTAATCTATTCTGGATCTGTTGGCAGTTGACAGACGCAAGAAAAATAGTGCCTTTAGGTGGTATGTATGCCTCAGTCAGCGTCAAATCCTTCCTATAGAGCTTTCTGGTAATCTATTCCGATCGGCTGGCAGTGGATAGACGCAAGAAAAGTAGGGCATTTGGGTGGAATGTATGCATGAATGTATTGTAGCGGGAGACTTATCTTGCACTGATGGGAAGAGTATAACACACGTCCAAGCCGTGTTTTTTCTCAACCTAAAGGAAGTTAATGATCATATCAGTTACACTACAAGGCTCCTATGACTTACTCACAGTTGAATAATATCTACTGGAGTGATCTGGAATAGAATATGAAAACTTCCCCTGCCATGAGAAGGTTATCGAATAGGACAGATATTCAAGGGCTCTTCATCTGATCATATTTCATTCAGTTTTTCTCTCTTCATTTCGTTTCCTTCTTGTTTTTCCACCCACACGGTTCGCATCTTCAAATTATTCCCTTCCACTCTTTCTGTCCTATTTCTAATCTCACTCCTTCTGAACATTATTTCTTCTTATATCTCCTCCACAATCTTTCTACGCTGTCTTTCCCTCCTCTTCCACCTCCACATACCTCTCCCCTATCCTCTGTTCCCCCTTTCACTATTCATCCTCCTCACCCACACCCCCCCTCTCCCATCCCCAATCCCTCTAATCCTCCAAAATCCCTCTTCTCTACCTTGCCCTGCCGCTCTACTCCCCCTCCAGTATCCCTCTACTCCCTTACCCATACCCCGCTTCTTTCCCTGGTCTTGCCCCTCTACACCCATACCCACACCCCTATACATCCCCACCCCTACTCCTCCCCTTCTCATCTTTCCCCTTTGTTCCAGCGTCAATACATGTCTACTCCTGTTCCCATCCCTTCTACTGCCCCCACACTTACCACGCTACTGTCCTCCCACACCTCTCTTCACCCCCAGCCCTCCTCTCTATTCCCACTCCCATATTGCTCTACTCCTCACCCCATCCCTTCTACTCCCTCTCTCCTGCTCCTCTACTCTTCCACCCCTACCCCTCTTCTCCTCCTCCCCTAATCCTTTACTACCTCATCCCTATTTCTCTACTTCTCCACCCCTGCCCCTCTCCTTCCCCATCCCTAATCCTCTTCTCTACCACTTCTACGCCTTTACTCTTCCACTCTAACTCGCCTGTTCCTCCACCCCTACCTCTCTGCCACCCGCCCCCTAAGGCTCCATTCCCCCACCCCCACAACTCTACTCCACCCACCGCCCACGACCAGGCAAAGGTTGTCTCAAAAAAAGGGTGGCCTTATTTCTCATGCCTTAATGTGGGGCGCAGCAAGAGTTAGGGGGCGGCGTCCCTTTTATTGCCCCCTGGCCATTAGTGCTAGTCCCTGGGGGCTGAGGAGGGGGGAGGGGAGGGGGCTGTGTCTAGTGTCTCAGCTGGGAAAAAAAGGTGTGTGTGTGTGTGTGTGTGTGTGTGTGTGTGTGTGTGTGTGTGTGTGTGTGTGTGTGTGTGTGTGTAATCAATTCTCCCTGCCACCAAACAATAATAATAAACTCTGGAAGGACCTCTAGCGGCAGAGTGATTAATGAAGGCTCTACGTAACCCGTCCAGGTCGAAAAATTTCCAAACGTTTAGTCAAAACAAGTGAAAAGAGCAAATATAAACAAAAAGTGACGTCATCGGATTCCAAACGTTATGTAATTTGGATGGACGAGATTCCCTTTTCCTTATTATTTCTTCCTCTCATTTCGTCATTTTGCGAATATTCCACATTCTCTTTTTCTCACCTACAGCTCCGGATTCAGGGACTCTAGCGGACGTCGATCATCCTTGTGCTAAATAGAGGATTCAGCTCCATCCCTGAATTTAACTGGTCCTGCCTCCACGCTCTTCTTTACCTTACCCTCCGCCCCGCCTCTCTTTCTCTCTCTCTCGTGTGTGTTTGTGTGTGAATCTCCTCTCAGTCAGTTAGTCTCTCATCCTGATTTATTTATGTACGAGTGTCTATATCTATCTATCTATATCTGTCTGTCAACCCATCTATCTGTCTGTCTGTCTGGCTGTCTCTCTGTTAATTTCTCCTGCAGGGCGCCATAACATACATCCTCATAAGCCACATAAGCATTAGCCTCATACCTTAAACCACTTCAGTACGATGACACCTTTTCTCTCTCTCTCTCTCTCTCTCTCTCTCTCTCTCTCTCTTTTTATCCTTGCTACCTCAACAGCATTTTTCAGCTTAGGGGAGTGAAGGGGTTACTGACAATCTCCACACTTCTTAATATAGACAGGTTGTAGTAAGATTAATATAATCGTCTGGATATAGGAAGAACACAATTAAAAAAAAAACTTACCGTACTGAAAGGTTTGAAATTAACCAAGATCACTTTCAAGGCTGATATTAAGGCTCTTAATATTTCCAGGCTCTGATCCCTTTTGCCTAAGGTTTGTCATCTGCGTTTCATTCTTCCTGCTGCCAGACCATTATCTTCAGGTTTGGAGGCCATCCTATTAGCGATAGAGTTAATGAAGGTTATAATTAGCTCCTCAGTTGAAAAGGCTATCCTCAGTTGCCTAAACCGTCTGAAGGTAGCAAGAATGATAAAAAATAGACGTTACAATATGGTGCAGGGGACTACTGCCAAACCGCAACAAGAAAAACATCCGAAATTTTCTGCTTTCACTCGGAAATGGAAAGCTAAAAAATAACACAATGAACCTTCCCGTGATAATGTGTACCAAAAACAGCGAGAAAACCTAATCCCCTAAATTGAGAAATGCACCCGTAAGCCCAGACTTCACAGAGGGGGCAAAAACGAACAGTTGAACGTGACTCAGGCAGGGAAAACACGAGCTCTCTTATAATGGAATAATCAAGTGAGCAGTTGCGTAAATCTTTTCCTTGTTTAACCGCGTCACTCCGATAACATCTTTCGCACTTTATTCTTGCTAGTTCCGAAGGATTTTGCTGGATTTAGAGAATTTTCTAACTGAAGGGATTTGGTATAGCCTTCATAAACCCTCTTACTACGAGAGGCCTTTTTTAACTTTAATGGAAATGTCTGGCAGCAGGAGGAATAAAATATGAAAGACGTCACAGGATTAAAGAGGTTAAGCTTTTCTGAATCTCGGCCGTAGGTTTTTAGTTGTAGCCGAGGTAAAAGTTTCACTGATAATAACACGGACAGCTTAGTTGGTGTAGTACTCTAAATTGCCGGCAGGAGACAGCGAAAGTGGCAAGTGCAAAATGGGGCGACTCAGCGATGGCTTCCCCGGAGGTCTCATAAAGGCTGGGATTATGAGCACGGTGATTCATACGTGGGACAACAAACTGCGGATTCTGTGGTATAGACTGAATCAGTGTGTAGCAGAGATTGGGTAGTTAAATATATCTGACTGCCTTGACATATTCGCTTAAATACATGAGATAAAACCGTGAATAAACGGAGTAAATCTGTATCACCTGATATTGCCAAACTTTTGTAATGTATCAGTGTCGGAAACTGTTGCTAACGTCCTCTTCATATTACAGTTGTCCCAGGTTCAGAGGTGACATGCTGTACATAAGCCAGCAACAACGACCACAGCAGGTAAAGGAGGTAACGATATGACATGGTTCACTTCTACGCAATACGAAATTAATAAAAATTGTTGTGGGCAATTGTTAAAAAAAACAATGTCTAAAAAATCAAATAATCAACATTTATATTATCAGTGTGAAAAGCGTTAGTACTGTGGAGAGAGAGAGAGAGAGAGAGAGAGAGAGAGAGAGAGAGAGAGAGAGAGAGAGAGAGAGAGAGAGAGAGAGAGAGAGAGAGAGAGAGAGAGAGAGAGAGAAGAGGCAGGGAAAAGTAAGTG
>JAGKTI010001704.1:0-14614 GCA_018397915.1 Birgus latro
TTGGGAGAATGACATCCTTCGCAACTTTTTGAAATTTAAAGTATATATTAGACATTTTCTTAAGACAGATATATATAAACAATGGTAATTCATTTTGTTGGAAAGAGAAATAAAAGTACAAAGTCGTAAATTAAGCAATCGTTTAGAGAAACTGTAAAGATGTAAACTAGCATTCAAAAAATCAGGTTAGCTTTTTAGATTATTGGGTATTTTTGCATACAATCTGTGAATACATGGGTACTGTATCCCACAAAATTAATGCTAGGCATTCAAAAAGCTACAAAATTTAGATGTTCAAAATATTCATTATAATGAGCAAAGTATCTTTAATATTTCAAGTAGAAGATTAACACAAAGGGATAGGAAATTATTAATGTTAGGTTCTAGATTTTTGTATTCCTTTCTACAAGACAGATTGGTTGAAGCATTTCATTTCTTTAGAGAAACTACGTAATAATGTTCTTGATTGTGCCAAAGGAGGTCTCATGTGTAATGGATTAGATAAGAACAGAATCATCGACAAGATCAGAAATTTGGGTAACAATAATTACAGAATAGGGAGGAGGAAAGTTATTGATGTTCATTGTTCAGTATTTAAAAGAGAAGATATTGATTTACTTAAACAATTAGGGCAAGATGACTCTATAATTATTGTGAGACCAGATAAGGGGAGGGGGGTGGTTATAATGGATAAAGTAGATTCTCAAAGAAAAATGTCTCTCATCCTTGAGGATCACTCAAACTTTAGACCACTGAAAGGAGATATTTTCAGTGACACTTTTAGAATACAGTAGAAGATAAATTAAACAGATTGATTGTTAAGGAATGTAAAGGGCAAAATTGGAATAGATAATTTTAAATCACTGTGTACATCAGGTTCAGTACCAGGAATAATGTATGGTAATCCAAAGATTCATAAACTAGATGTTCTACTTAGACCTATTGTTTCCTCTATAAAAATCGCTGGATTTAATTTAGCAAAATTTTTGCTTTCAGTTGTGTCTCCCCTGACTACAAATGAGTATACAATTCCTAATTGAAAGGCATTTGTGGATGAAATTTTATCTTTAACACTTCCCACTCACTACGTTATGACCAGTTATGATAGAGTCTCTGTTTACTAATGTTCCTTTGGATGAAACCATAGACATAATTCTTGATAATTATAAACCAAGCAATTTTTATGAATTAAATGCAACTCAGGTTAGACAGTCATTAGAGTTTGCCACATCACAATCATGTTTTCTATTTAACAATGTTCTTTATAATCAAGTAGATGGTATTAGTATGGGCTCGTGTCTTGGACCTGTTTTTGCGAATGCTTTTTAATGTAACAGGGAGATTACATGGTTAATTAATTGTCCTAGTAAATTTAGACCAATTTATTTTAGAAGATATGTAGATGATTTATTTCTAATTTTCAGTAATGAAGAGGCTCATCAAAAGTTTTTTATTATATTAACAAACAACATAAAAATATAAGGTTCACATGTGAATTAGAAAATAAAGGAAGGTACTGTATATCATTTTTAGATATACAAATTGTTAAAAATAATGAAGGACTAGTAACAGGGGTACATAGAAAACCAACTTTTACAGGTCAAGGCTTAAAATGGTACAGTTTTTGTCCGATGATATACAAAACTAATTGTTGACTGGTTAGTATGATTGTTGAATATGTGTTTTGTGCAAGGTATGGTGCCAGTTTACTGGGCAAGTGCTTGTGCGGTCCCATTGTATAAACGTAAGAGTGATAAGTATGAATGTACTAGCTTTAGAGGTATAAGTCTGTTGAGTGTTGTAGGAAAGGTGTATGGTAGAGTGTTATTTAACAGAGTTAGAGAGGGTACAGAGGGAGTGATTGGTGATAGGCAGTGTGGCTTTAGGAGAGGGAGGGGATGTGTGGATCAAATGTTTGCTGTGAGACACGTGTGTGAAAAGTATTTAGCGAAAGGAAAGGATGTGTTTTGGGCGTTCATGGATTTAGAGAAGGCATATGATAGAATTGATAGGGAGGCTTTGTGGAATGTTTTAAGATTGTATGGGCTTGATGGCAGGTTACTAAATGGACTGAAAAGTTTTCATGTAAACAGTAGATCGTGTGTAACAGTGGAAAATACTGTGAGTGATTGGTTTCCCGTGAGAGATTGGTTTCCCGTGAGAGTGGGGCTGCGGCAGGGATGTGTGATGTCGCCTTGGTTGTTTAATATTTATATGGATGGTGTTGTAAGGGAGGTGAATGCAAGAGTGTTAGGTGGAGGACTTAGTCTGGTGAATGATGGTAGAGAGTGAATCTGAAGCAGCTGCTGTTTGCGGATGATACTGCACTGGTGGCTGATTCAGAGCAGAGATTGAGACAGTTGGTAGAGGAGTTTTGAAGGGTGTGTGAAAGGAGGAAACTGAAAATAAATGAGAATAAGAGTAAAGTGATGAAGTGTATGAGGGTGGTAGATGGTAGGAGGATGAATATAGTTTTGAATGGTGAGTTGCTTGAGGAGGTAGAGTGTTTTAAGTATTTAGGGTCACATGTTGCTGTGGATGGAAGAATAGATGCAGAAGTGAAGTTTAGAATGAATGAAGTTGAAAGGTGCTGGGAGGAATGAAAAAAGTGTTTAGATGTCGTTCACTTAGAATGGATGTAAAGAGAAGGCTGTATGAGGGTATTGTGGTACCGACTGCATTATATGGAGCTGAAAAACAGAATATGGGTGTAGCAGAGAGGAAAAGTTTGAATGTAATGGAGATGAGGTGTTTGAGGAGTACGTGTGGAGTGACGCGTATGGATCGAGTGAGAAATGATGAAGTGCGAGGGAGAACTGGAATTGTTAGGGAGTTGGCTGATTGAGTTGAGCAGAGGGTGTTGCGATGGTTTGGGCATATGGAGAGAATGGATAATGAGCGATTGGTGAAAAGATAACTAGATCTGATGTGAGAGGTGTAAGGCTGAGAGGAAGACCACGAATAGGATGGATGGACAGTGTGAAGAGAACGTTGGATGCGAGAGGGTTGTCTGTTGAGCAAGGAAGAGTGGCTGTGCGTGATAGAATTGAATGGAGGGAAATTGTGAATTAATAATTGATAATGCAGCCCTGAGGGGACATTCTCCCGCATTTTGTCAGATCAGCTGGTCAGATCAGGTGCGGGTAAGGGGATAGGTCCATTATGATGCGGCAGGGGTAAACCAGCTTTGCTGTCGGGCCCTGCTGTGGATGTCATTGACTGCACTGCGTAGTTGACCCTCGTGCGGTGTGGTGCGGTGAGTATCTGTCCCTTCTCCCCTTTGGGGCTAAGATGCGAATGAATGTGTATGAGTGGATGAGTAAATTGGTAGTGTGTTGACCTGTCTCGGCTACCTCCCTTTTCTTGGGGGAAACAGCCTAGGTATATAGATAGAGAGATAGAATTCCATTAGAACTTTACTGAATAGAGCATACAATGTTTGTTTAAATTATGTAACTTTGCATGAAGAATTTCTTAAACTTAGGGATTATTTTCTGAACAATAATTATCAGACACACATACAGTATATGATAAGTATTTAAAGTCTTTTCTCCATACTAAACTCAAAAGTAAATCAGTATGTTTTGAGGTGAAAAAATTGGTCAAATATGTTAAAATGCCTTTCTATGGAAAAATCAGCTGTCAGTTTCGCAATTTGGTACTTAAAGAATTAAAAAACAGTTTCCCGTCTGTAAATTTTAGGATTATACTTACTAATGACTTTAAGATAATGAATTTTTTCAGTCACAAAGACAGGGTACCTACTTCCCTATGTTCAGATGTTGTTTACAAATTTACATGTCCTAGCTGTAAGGCTGGGTATATTGGATGTACAACTCGTTCATTCAAGATAAGAATATCTGAACATATGGGAAAGAGCTACAGAACAGGGCAGTATTTACATCAGATGGGATTTTCAGCTATTAGAGAGCATTCATTAAGCCACGACCACCCTTTCTCTTACAATGGTTTTCAGGTAGTAGCTAAATTCAGTAATTCAGCTAATGCATTACTAGGGGAAAAATTACTAATAGAAAAGTATAGGCCAGAAATTAATGTGGGTAATAGTACGTAATGGATTCTTTGTTCGAACCTTTAGGTGATGTTGGTCTGTTTGCTTTAGTTTGGGGGGTTTAGTGTTCGAAAGGACAAGTGTTGTTTCGGTTTGGTGGTTTGAGTAGGTTGCTTTGGGTCTTCCCTGAGTGGTTCTTGGCATTTCTTCTTGAGCTTTTGTACGGAGAGGAGGGTTGATTATACTTGCTTTTATTCAGTTTCATGTTTTAATTAATTATTGGTTTCTTCTTATCATTGTCTGTGGTGACTATATAGGACAATTACAATTCCTGGTGATGGCCTGAGGTGGGCTGAAAATTCGAATTATTTTACGAGTATTTACCACATTCATTTTGTTACTGGTATAGAGAGAGAGAGAGAGAGAGAGAGAGAGAGAGAGAGAGAGAGAGAGAGAGAGAGAGAGAGAGAGAGAGAGAGAGAAATAAATAAATGGATAGATTAATCGAGCGATCGATATGGTGGTCAGTAAACAGCTCGTCATTGGAAACACCTGACGGTATCTTAAGACTTTTATGCATGGTCGTGGAGAGCGCAGACTGTGTACTGACTCTTCTCCAGCTGCAGGGCTGCCTCACCGGCATTAGTTTTGTTTTTGCTTTAGATCCATTAAAGTTAGGCTAGCTAGTACTAATAATCCTCCCTACCCTTCCTAGAGATTTACTAAGTGTCAATTTGCTAAGAGTACCTTTGCCTATTCGCCCATGGAGGGTCCCCCCCACTGATCGTTCTGGGGTGTGAATCAACACGGTCGGGCCTCCCTGGAGTAGTCTGAGAGTTCAGTCTTAGCCTTATGTGTTTTGCCTGGAGTTGATTGTCTCTTGTTTGTTTCTTCTCCTTCTTCCCACTTCCCCCTTTAGGGGAAAGTGGTTACTAAGGCGGACGCCCCTACTGCCTCCCTCCCACCCTTCAGGGGAGGGAGGCGGTTCTGAAAGACCCCCCAATGATCCACTGATGGATTGCTCCCAGACTGAACGGCCCCAGACACGCGCCACTCTAGATATCAGTATCCACAACGCCTCGTTTGTCGTCATCCATGCAGTAGGTTCTACTCCCTTGTCCAGCCTCAATCCCTTCATCAAGAAGGTGATCCATGGGTGTGCAGGGGAGGTAGAACAAGTGAAAAAACTTGCTAGTGGTGACCTTCTGGTAAAGACTGTAAATTCGTGCTAGGTTAAGGATTTGCATAAACTGAGCAAGTTCCATTATTACAATTTTGTGACCAAGATCCCACAATCCATGAATTCTTGCAGGGGTGTTATCACCTGCAGGGAGCTTGTGGTCATGGAGAAGGACGACATTGTACAGGAATTAGCTCAGCAAGATGTCATAGAAGCTTGATTCATAACTAGATTCTCGGAAAGCAGGAGGATAAAGACTGCAACTGTTATCCTGACGTTCGGCGAAGTTTCTTTACCTTCCAGCATCAGAATTGGATACAAAATTCTTAACATAAGACCATACATCCCAAACCCCCTTCGTTGAGCAAAATATCAGGTTTATGGACATCATGAAAAGACTTGTGGCAAGTATGCAGCTGTAGAACAATCTGCTGACCACTGTACATCGGAGACTGATTGTTGCTTTCAGTGCCAGAGCGCTGACTCCACTTCCTCTAGGATTTGTCCCAAGTGGAAGGAGGAGAAAGAGATCTTCACAGGAGAGCAACGGAGGGCATATCCTATTTCGATGCTAGGAAGAAGGTGAAGGAGTTGCATGCAACTCCCAAGCCTCATGTCTCCTATGCATTGGCGGTTGTGTCCCATCCCTATTTCAATGCTTGGATGAAGGTGAAGGAGTTGCATACAACTCCCAAGTCTCATGTCTCCTATGCATTGGCGGTTATGTCCTATCTCGTCATGTGCACCGTGGAGACAGACTGATCCTGAACCGGTTCCTTTTGTCACACACTCTACCTCTCCATCTCGGCCTCCTGTCCAATCTAACTCTCAAACTGACATCCCTACTGCAACTTCTTACTCTCAGGCTGCTGCTGTCTCTCAGTCAGTCAAGCCTAAACAGAAGTCTGACAGTTCTACTACAGTACGTGTAATATGACCACCCTTACGAAAGTCACGTCCTCATGTCCTTCCTGCTCCTGGTCCAACAAGGGAAGGAAGGGTAAGCCCTTCCTCAGGGGACTCTGGGAGCCTCATTATCGATGATCAAATGGAGGTTTCCGTTAGCAAGCACCGGGATAGGTCCCCTGGTAGTCGCTCGCCTGTTGGGGGGTGACATAAAAGAACTAAGAGCACTGGCCACTGTTGTAAATCTTAAACCGCCACATTCACGGTGTTACAGTGGAATTATAGGACTCTTGGGATTAATTACACAATATAGCAATTTTGCTTTCTATACACTGGCGAGACGTTATTTGTTTACAGGAAACACGCTTGGAGGATCATCCTGATCCTCCACAGTTCAGACACTACCATTTGTATAGAATATATAATGGTCACAGAGTTGTCATATGCACACACAAATCACACCCACGAATGGAATTGATTCTAAATTCTACTCTAGAAGCTGTCGCATGCAGAGTAAAATTTAATAGCACGTATTTGTCTACTCGTATTTGCCCTCTGTACTGTCCTCCACATGGTCCCATTGATAATCTATCTGTCTATCTACCTATAGCCCGACTCCCTAATCCCGCAAAGGGTGGCCACAGACAAAACGCCTCCAAGCCACTCTGTCACCCGCCATTTGCCTACCCTCCCCCCAGCTCATTCCCCCCTCCATCATATACCTCTCAACTCCATCCTTCCACCTCATCCACGGTCTTCCCCTCCCTCTTCTTCTCTCCACCTCAACTGCATACACCCTCTTAGTCAGTCTTTCAAATTCCATTCTCTCTACATGTCCAAACCACCTTAGTAAATTTCTCCTAATCTTCCCAACCACATCCTCATCCACCCCACAACGTTCCTTCACTTCTTCATTCGTCAACCTGTCCCTGATGTCACTCCATATGCTCCTCTCAAGTAACTCATTTCCACTGCTCTCGCTCTTGTTACCCTCTAGCAAGGTCCATGCCTCGCTTCCATACGTCAGGGTAGGGATCACGATACTATCATGCAGTGACTTCTTGACTTCCTTACTCACCTCCCTATTTCTCATTACTGCTTTCAGTGAACTGAAAACCTTCCTTCCCTGCTGTAGCCTTTCAAGTATTTCATCCCCAAAACTTCCATCCTTACTCATCACACTGACCAAGTACTTGAATGTACTCACATTCTCCATATCCTTACCATCCAGCCTCACTGTGCATTTTGTGACTTCATTCCTTTCAAAAAACATAACTTTACTCTTGTTTACATTGACTTTCACATTCCTCTTCTTACAAACTGTTCCAAATTCATTCACCAAACCTTCCAACTCCCATTCATCTTCACTCAACAATACTGTATCATCAGCATACAACACCACCAGAATCTTCCACATCTCACCCTCATTCATTAGAGCCACCCTCCCATCCACTGCCTTTCCTAGCACCTCCTTTACAACCCCATGCATGTATATATTAAACAGCCATGGAGACATCACACAACCCTGTTTCAGTCCCACATTCAGATCAAAGAACTCACTCAGCTCACTATCCACTCGCACAGTAGCCTTTGCTCCTCCGTACATACTCTTCACAGCACTCAACAATTTCCCCTCCACATATATTCTTAACACCTTCCACATACCTTGTCTATCTATGCTGTCATAAGCTTTCCCCAAGGCGATGAAGACAGCATACACTTTCTTTCCCTTCTCTAGATACTTCTTACCTAAACATCTTAGAACAAATATCTGATCTACACACCCTTTTCCCTTCCTAAATCCCCCTTGTTCTTCTCCAGCTAACTCCTTTGTTATATGCCTTACCCTATCAATAAGTATTCTACCATATATTTTTCCATTCACACTAAGAAGGCAAATACCACTATGGTTATCACATACTTCTCTCTAACCTTTTCCTTTATATAAAGGAACAATTATACCTGATTTTCAGTCCTCTGGAACCCTCCCCTCTTCCCAAGCCATTCTACACAACTTCCATATCCACTCCACAACAGTCTTACCCCCATACTTTAGCATTTCATCAAACACTCCATCAATTCCTGGGGCCTTTCCCATCTTGATCTTCTCCAGTGCTTCCACTGCTTCCGCCCTACTGATCTCTTCCTCCCTCCTCTCACCTCTTCTTCTCCCACCATTCCCCAGCCACTTACACTCGCGCTGCTGTCGCTCTCTATATTCAACAAATCCTCAAAGTGCTCCTTCCATCTCCTCAATTTCTCTCTCTTCTCCACCAGCAATCTATTATTCCCACCTTTCACCCCTTTATTATATCCCCTTTCACACTGTCTTACTTTCTTTACCTCCATCTAAAACAATTTCTTACTCTTCCTCCATTTTACACTCAGATTCCTCCCAAACTCTTCATCCACTTTCTTCTTACTCTCCTTCACCAATCTCTTCACCTCTGTTCTCTACCTCACACATACCTCTCTCTTCTCTCTCTCATCTTCTCCCCTACCTCTGCTCGTTAGCCATTCACTATATGCCTTCTTCTTTTGCTCCACAGCTCGTTTCACCTCATCATTCCACCATGATATCCCTTGCACACCCCTGCATCTCCTCCTCACGCCACAAACCACCTTACATGCTGCGCTTATCTCTTCCGTGAAAATCTTACATACATCTTCCACCCCTTCCATCTGCTCTAGCTCATACCTTCCCAATCTTTCTTCCACTATGCTCATATACTCTGCAATTTTCTCACTACCTTGTAACTTCTCCACTCTTCTCACAGGAGCTATTTCCTCCTGGTTTCCCGTTGGTCTCTTCACCCACTTTCTTTGCAGCCTTACCTTGGCCATCACTAAGTGATGGTCTGAGATTCCATTCCCCCACCCTAACTTCTTGTCTTCTCATTCGCTCATTCACACACACGTAATCTATCATTGCCTTTCGTTCAACAAGTTCACCATCCATCCTACTCATGACGCTCCATTTATACCTTTGGATCATCTTATGCCAAAGGAAGGTGTTGGCTATTGCCAACCCCTTACCAGCAGAGATATCCACCAAGTCACTACCATTCCCATCCACCTCAGCTGGCACACCCCACTGACCAACCACTCCATCCACTCGTACATTCCCAACTTTGCCATTCATGTCTCCAATCAAAAACACTCTCTCGCTCCTTTCAGACTTGTCCGTACATGCTTCTACACGTGCCCAAAACTCATCTTTCACTCTTGCCACTCTGTCCTCTGTCGGCGCATAGGGACATACGATCGCCCAAGCTTGTATACCGACTTTCATCCTCACCCATACAATCCTTGCACCTATTGTTCCATACTCTCTTATATTCTCCTTCCACTTCATGCTTATCATCAGACATACTCCCTCTCTTACCCTCTCATTCTCATTAACTCCCGCATATATTCCTGAACCGTATTCCCATTCTCTCACCCTTTCACCTTTTCATTTAGTTTCAGTCAATCCACATACATCCACTCTTGCATCCCCAAGCACCTGAACAATCTCTTTCTGTTTCACTTCATCATTCACTCCTCTCACATTCTATGTCCCCACCCTCACAATGTCTTTTTTCCGTTCCTTAGTCGTCAACATATGGTCCCTTCTGGTACAAGGCAGGTGCTTTATTCGCTTGTTTAATTAGTTCTTTTTACGGGGTGGGGCAATAACCCACCACCAACCCTTTTAGTCGCCTCATACGACAAGCAGGGATACTGGGGGAGTATTCTTGAAGACCCCCTACCCGGGAACAAGCAAGTGTTGGGTGATTTTAATGCCCATCACTATCAATGGGGTAGCTTAAGGATCGATGGTCATGGGGAGCAAGAAGCCAACCTAATACTACAGTCCAACCTCTGTCTTCTGAATGATAGTAGAGCGACTCGTGTAGATGATCGTACTGCTAACTTTTCGGCCATTGACTTATCTCTGGCCTCCTCTGGTATACATCAAGACTTCTCGTGGGACCCCTATGACGACTCATTGGGAAGTGATCATTTAACCCATCTGTCTTTCTTATACACGCGACACTGTTTCGGACCCTCCACCTCCAAAATTTAACTATAAGAAAGCAGATTGGGGATCCTTCTCAAGGATCGCCAGTTTTAATATATCTGGGGAGACCATAGATGTTAAGGTTGGAAATCTCACCAGTTCCATAATACACGCGGCTGAGGCTGCTATTTACAAAACTTCTTCAGTTCATGCGAAGCATAGAGCACATTGGTGGACGCTGGATTGCCGACAAGCATTAAGGAAACGCAATAGGAGGTACAGGATTATTGAAAGTCAGTGTACTGAGGAAACTTTCATTGCATATAAACAGGCACGGGCTGAGGCAAGGAGAATAATAAGAAGGGCCAAACGACACTCCTGGAGTAATTTTGTGTCCACGGTGAATCTTTCTACTCCATTAAGGAAAGTCTGGTCCACCATTTGAATATTAAATAACAGAAGCCCATATATCCCCGTAACCACCTTGCAGGTGAACAACATCATGTATCATGATCCCGTGGATGTGTGTGTGTGTGTGTGTGTGTGTGTGTGTGTGTGAGAGAGAGAGAGAGAGAGAGAGAGAGAGAGAGAGAGAGAGAGAGAGAGAGAGAGAGAGAATGAAATATCTTGACGCATAGAACGAGAGGAGATACTGCGAACCACACCTATCGATACTGCATCCTTGGGTAATATAAATAATAATGCCGAGAGATGTGGCTGTAACAGTGAAGATAGCGAGGAATGGACGGTGGCTGGTACTGATGTCTGGGAGAGGCAGTGGAGGGTGAGGGAGGGACGGGTGTGTGCTGGTGGGTGCAGTAGGTTCCTTGGCGCCTCTTTTCCACATTTACCATTATATTTATGCGTATGGGATGTGCATATCGAATACAGTATCAACGTGCAATGGGGGAAATATCCTAGCTAAGTAATAGGATGTAGTGATTCAGGTAAGTACACGACAAGAGACACCCAGCCTGAATGTTAATAAACTCGTGTGTATTTTATAGGCCATTACTCTTCTAAGGGCTCTGTACACATAAATTTAATGAAAGTGGACTATAAGGCATAATATGAAAATTCAAGGTTATGGAAGAGGAAATAAACAGTCTTCTAGGACCACAAGAAGTTCGACACAGAGGGAGAGAGAGAGAGAGAGAGAGAGAGAGAGAGAGAGAGAGAGAGAGAGAGAATGTGTATGGACCATGAAGTTTTAGACCGAATGGCAAATTAGCATGGATAGGCTATATTTAAAAATGCAATAACAGAGAATATGCAAATATATGCTTCTGTAAAATGTACTGGTGTACCTGTCTGGCTGGACTTATTCCTTAATTTACTGGGTAAATACCCTTGGTGCCTCAAGTAATAGGTGGAACTCTCACTTACAGGAAAATCATTGGTTTCGCTACCAGTCCAATTCTACCCTAGATTACAGTCTTGGGCAAGCCAGTGTTGTGGGACTGGGTGGAGTTTATAGGCTATTCTGGCAGGGTGAATGTGTGTGCTATGTGTTGAATTACTTGTGAAATATATATGTATTGTAAAAAAAGAAGAAAAGCAGGTTTAAAATGTCAGAAAATCGTCTAGACGCGGAGGGTCAAGTAACTGGAGGTAAATGATCATAGACTTAATACCTGAACATGTTTTCAAAGGGTATGTATGGTATAATGTTAGGTGAAATGCTTGTAAATTAAAAGGCTGCAATCTTGAAAAGTTTGAATACTGCTTGAAAAAGGTTGGGTACAGACTGCTGTAATTCTAGCTTCGATATAATACTGTGAAATAGTTGTAAAGAAACCATAAGCTCAAAGAAAAAAGAAAGTAGGTTGAACCTATGGAGTGGTCAGAAATTCTTGGTAAAACATATTAAGGAAAATGAAATGCTTATACATGACAGAGCCTATATTAAACTACTGTTACGTCTCCGTCCCACAGTGCCACAGGCATCAACAGCAATAGTTCAGTACAGGAAGGACATTGCCCAAAGAGTTTTTCTTCTTATGGTTAGCCTTTCGGTGCGCAGCAACGAGATCAGCTCAGCCGTTGTAAATAAACACTGACTTCTTAAATTCACTGTCTTTATTTTCCAAATCCATCCATCCATCATCCAATCCTACGTTGCCCCACGAGGAGCGTAAATGTCCGGGACTAGGCAAGTTGGTCCTGACATTTAAAATGAGAATAACCAGCCTCACTCATCCCTGAGTGGGCAGTAACCCCAATCATCCCTTGGATATAAACCTTCATCGGCTGAATCCGATTTGGAGCGCCTTAATTACCCACTAAACCACCAGGTGCCATAATCTGGTTAAATGGTTACCACCCAGTGTAGTAAATGGTTTCCTGGTGTGCAAGAAACCATTCGGCTTGTCACTCAGTGTAGAGTCAAACATAGGCAGGAGGAACAGGAAAGAATGAAGGAAAGAAAGATAAAGGAGTAAGTGTAAAGTTACCCATAGGCAGAAGGACGAGGAAAGAACGAAGTAAAGAAAGACAGAAGAGGAAGGAAGGAAAGGAGGGAGGAGAGGAAAGGGCAGACACCCGAGAGCAGCACTACATCGAGTGAGTGGATGGTGAGCGCCCCCATCTACCATAACGTCTTCCTTGTTGTAGTAGGTATAAAAATGAATGCAAGGACAGCGAGAATTGCTCTTGAATTCCACCTCACATTACTGATGTATGGAATTTTGTGAAAGTTAATCAAAGGAAAATGCCCTTTTTCTTCAAAGAATCTAAACACTCGTGTTAAATGGTATAAAAACTTCATGTCATCTCTCTATCCTGACTTATCGAAGATCTCTTCTGTTCCATTAACAAACTGTGATTTTAGTTTTTCATAATTCTTTTTTAGTTGATACACAAATGGATGTTCGATGTTTGGAGATTACTGGTGTTAGCGCCAAGTTCTTCGTCCATCACCAAACGGAGAATCCTGTGATGCTGACAACCGAAAAATTGTTTGGTTGTTGAAACTCTTATCCGAGAACGTTTGTTGTAATCTGACAACAACTCCACTCTTTTTCCTAGTGTTAACGCTAGTTGCATCAGCAATGATCATTTTGATTACCTGCCATAAGTTGTATGCATCAATAACTTTTGTAATTCCTTGAGCAATAGTTTCAGCCTTGCCATTATCCAAGCTCAGTGCATCCAATTTGATTTTGGTTCTTTTATTTTTAAGTACTACTACCGGGAACTCATTTTCATCAATCAGCTTTCCATCGAAATGTAAAGACCGTATTTCCAAGTGCAACTCTTCAATCATTTCCTCCTTTAGTGTAGCAGCCTTTTTGTATATTGACTTGTAAATTGCTGCTTGACTTGGACCTGGAATGTCAGTACCATCATGTGACAACTGTTTGCATATTTTAGCAGCTATATTTGTCGATACTCCAGTGGATGTCACCAAGTTACTTGCAACTTTACATCTGTTGTGTTTTCTAGTTGGTGGATGATTAGTCTCATTCGCTGTCATCAGATTCAGTGCAACAACCACTAGATGAAAGTTGATAAGATGTTGATGGTAATATAGGTTCATCAGGCAGTTTTCGTCTTTCTGAAGGGTGAATGGTTTCCCTACTTGCAACTTGACCTGTTGAGCACCCCACTTCTCCTTTGCTTTGCACTTGTGGGTGGTAGAGTTTTTTTATTTTCGGTGGATAGCCATAGACCATTTACTTTTGTGATATTAAAAAATTTATTTAGAGCATCATATTTTCCCGTCTTGAGACATTCATCATAAGATTTTAGACCTTGTCAGTTGCTTGTATTGCTTTATGTGACACGTGTGGAAAGTTCAATTTATTCTAATTTTGTAACCTTTGGAAATTTTCACTATTCGTTCTTTTTTTAAGTTGATTTTTGCTCCAAGAAACTGGTAATGTCCAACAACTCACACTTGGTTTGGCATTCTGCATTTTTCTTCTAATGAAGATTCTTCCATGTGACTGCTGGAACTGCGCCAAATTATTTGGTCCAGACATCCTTGTTCTTCCGTATGATAGTCTCACTTCTTTTGTGACATCATGCTTATCTGAAAAACAAAAATATTTAATGCATATCAGTAACACAATAAGCAATTGTTTTGCTGACTGTTCACCTACAAACTGCAAAGATAACTATTAGACGCTGAAAACTGTGTCGCGTTTTATAATATTTAGATTATTCTAGAATGTTCTAAACAGTGTTAAACCATACTAGAATGTTACAAAATGTTCTAGAAAGTTCTAAACAGTTCTAAAATCTTCTGTGCAAGTCTATAAAGTTAAACAAATCTATAAAAAGATTAAGAAAGTGATAAAACTTGCTTGTAGTAACATTAAATACTGTATATGGTAATCCATTTTTTTTAAATTTTGGGTTGACTTTTTAAAAATTGAGAGGAATAAGGGCTTTTTTCTTTGTTTTTAAACAAAAGTTCATCAATTTATGATACAGGCTACATATAATTTGAAAACAAATCAAAAGTTATCACCTTTGGAGAGAGAGAGAGAGAGAGAGAGAGAGAGAGAGA